>PYHW01010375.1:4130996-4148677 GCA_013186435.1 Turdus rufiventris | reverse complement strand
TTTTTGCTTTCAGGATTTTGGTAGAGGACTAAAGTGAGGTTTTTTGTTTGTTTGTAAGCTTTGGGGTTTTTTTTAATAATGGACTTAACTTGGCCCTTACACAGTAACAGCTGTTGCTGGTGGTGTATTTAATTGCATAGGCAATCATGACAGTGATACAGATTGTGATATGTGCCAGAGCTTTCAAATCCTTCACCTCACAGATAGGCGTTCTTAGGAGGACATGGCAGCACAAGTATTTTCAACCAGAGAGAAACTGAAGAATATCACACTCACAATTAAACAGAAAATTCATCTTCTTCAGGATGTACTGTTTCTTGTGGTACACTTCTTTTGAAAAACTGAGTAATATGTATTGTGTGTCTTTAATGTGTCTGACATTTTTTCTTGCCTATGTTAGGGTTCTCCATCAGATGTACTTAAGGATGAAAGGGTTCAGTACTGGATTGAGAACTACAGGAATCTCTTAGATGCTTGGAGGTTTTGGCATAAACGTGCAGAATTTGATATCCATAGGAGTAAGCTGGATCCCAGCTCAAAGCCTTTAGCCCAGGTAAATATAAATCTTATATGAAATATGACCAGTTCAGAAAGGAACATGACATGGTACGTCTGTAAAAAAAAAAAAATCCTTGTTGGCCATTTCTTGGTTTTCATGAGGATTTACGTGTAAAAGAAAGATTTCAACCTAGTCTGCCCTAGAAAGGAGGTGTCACTTTGTTTTTCAAGTAACAGATCTTTCAGAAACTGTAACCTGTTAACACTTTTCTTCTGAGGAAGCTGCAAAGTAATTTAATTTTTTTTCTCACATGCTGAAAAATGAAATCAGAGATGTATCACCCATCTGAATTCAATGCCAGGGTGAGACTGATGCTCAAACCATGGAACTAGTTCAAATTGCTTTTGTTTTAACTGAAAAAAACTTCAAAGCTGTTTTAAAGCCCTTAAACCTGAAGCTAAACAACTTTCATTATCAGTTCTGAACATACACTGACCCAAAAACTAACACCCTGCCCAAATGCTATCTTCTTAACATCCGGTGGCAGTTTCAGCTAACATGGTCTTACCATGGCACCTTTTACTCTCTCCTGTCTGCTAAGTATGTTCATTACAAGCTTTAGGGCCTGAGAGTTTCTGAGGAAAGCTGGGTTTGAATTAATTTATCAGTCACAGCGGTTTAAGCAGAGTTTTTCCAAGCAGGAGGGAGTTGAGTTTACTGCTCTTTCCTTATGTTGTTAACATAAATAGCCCTAAAGAATTTAAAATATGTGCTCCTTGGTGTCAAGTCACAACTTGTAACAGAGGGATAAATAATGCTAAGATAATCCTTATGTTGGGGATTGTAGTGTGAGTCATCTGACTGTAAGGAGGGAGAGACCAGACTTTATATAGTAAGTAGAGTAAACCTAATTTCTTCCATTACTGAAGATATAGCTTTTATTATCTTAAATAATATCTTTCAAAGTTTTAGCAATTGTGCATGTTTTTATGTCCTTTTGAAGTTAGTGAGCATCATTAAGACCTACTTCTCAGGGCTGTGTGCCTCATCTATAAGCCAAGATGTTAAGAACTCCTCACAAGTAGCCTTGGCTTTCCAGGGCACTCTCTAGAATATCTGGTAAATAAATGTTAATTAGCTTGAATAGATTCACTCACAGGTGTAGCAAAAGTGAAAACAAACAAAAAAATTAATGGGCATTTGTTCTCTTTAGGTGTTTGTGAGTTGCAATTTCTGTGGAAAATCAATCTCTTACAGCTGTTCAGCTATTCCTCATCAGGGGCGAGGTTTTAGCCAGTATGGAGTCAGCGGTTCACCAACCAAGTCAAAAGTTACGAGCTGTCCTGGTTGCCGTAAGCCCCTTCCCCGCTGTGCACTTTGCTTGATAAATATGGGAACACCAGTCTCCAGCTGTCCAGGTATGACACAGTGGGTTTAGTTATTCAGCTGCAGGACTAGTTAGAGGCCAAATTAGAAGCTCCTATTGAAAGATCTTCTGTTGCACTTTTTTTTTTCCTATTTATACTTATCATTTTGAAGGGAGAAGGACCATAACTAAGAACTTCTTTACATCCCATCTAATTTTATGATGAAACCTTTGTTTGAATTCTTAAGAATCAGACAGTATGCATAGTTACTTGGTTCTGGCAGTTTTCCTTGAGATTGTTAGTCAAATTCTATGGTTAGACTGATGTAAAGATCCAAGTATTATGGGGATCAGTATTGAGAGCTTTACAACTGAAAGCAATGGGGAGTGTGTTTTCTTGAGATGAATTGTAGGCATGCTACACAAGTCTTTGAATGTAAATGAATTAATTTTTAGCTGTAAGAGGAAGAAGGGTGTGGTGTAATTTCTGTTACTAATTATGAAAGGAAGCATGGGTCATGCTGTCACAGCTAAGTGGTATTGTGACTAGAATAGTTTGGTTCTAAATGCCTTTGGCTCGGCATTATATAATGTCTAAACAAAAAGGATTTTAACCATGTTTTTAATTTAGTCTTATTACAGAACTGTGAGCAGCTGTACAGTTGTCATGTTTATTTACCTCTTCTCATTCTTTCGCTGATCTTTGTTATGGCTTCTATACTGTATTTGTTCCAATTCATAACTTAGATTTTGTTGATTGTTGTTCTAAAGCAGAAGATTTCATGTGCAGCAGAACAGGCCCATAATTCACTGAATATAAATCAATCAATAAGGCATAAATCAACATTGATGGACATTCCGTCTGTAAAATTTGTTCAGTAGGCAAGTTTAGCATATCCATAAGATGTGAAACAACAGCTTAGCAGTCTAATTATTTTCTGGTATTCTTCCAGGTCTTAGTATTTTTACTGACTTCTATTATAAAATCAAGATGCTTTTTTACATCAGAATTATTCAGAGTTATTTTAATGGTGTTGCTGGGACTGAAATATAAATGAAGTGTAATGATTTACAGCCATATTTGTGGGGGTGGGTTTGCCTCTTGACAGGAGGATCCAAGTCAGATGAAAAAGTGGATCTTAGCAAAGACAAGAAGTTAGCCCAGTTCAACAACTGGTTTACTTGGTGTCACAACTGTAGGCATGGTGGACATGCTGGTCATATGCTGAGCTGGTTCAGGTAAGTTGTTGTTAAATTTTTTTTATTTCACATGTGTGTTCTGCACTGAGTAGAACATGTCTCCTTCCCCGTATCTATCATTATAAAGTTTAAATAATAAAACTGAACTATAAAACTGAGTTTTTTGAGATACTACATCTCTGCACATGGTTAAATTATAGTAAAAGTATAATTGCAAAATTATTTTACTGTTTTTTCTTTTTTCTGGCTGTTGCTATTTAGGGACCATACCGAGTGCCCAGTTTCTGCCTGCTCTTGTAAATGTATGCAGCTGGATACAACAGGGAATCTCGTTCCAGCAGAGACTGTCCAGGCATAAATACTGTTAGAAAATGTTTGGTTCTCTAATGGAGGGCCATCATAGTCCAAGCAGATATTTTAGACAAAGGTAATTTGTGACTTACTGTGAAAAAATAAATTGCTATCCAAGTAGTAAAATGATGTGTGTATGACTGTGCTTGTTAGAAATAGGTATTCCTGAAGTGAGCCTCTAAGCAGTGCATAGCCCTTATTCAGGGGACTGGAAAAAACCACTCCTGGAATTGTGGACTCTTTGGATTTGCTAAAATCCAAAGAAGACTTCTATTTAAAAAGTTTTCAGGATAATGCTGATTGGTCCCAAAGCTGAGTTTATATGCTGTGAAAGCAGACCTTCAAAATAAACTCTTGAAAAGAAGATGGCAAAGTGATGCTGTGGATTCCTCTGTTCATTGTTTGATCACTCTCTTGTATGCAAAGGATTGTTTGTTTCCTTGTAAGTTTATTCAAAATGTTACTGCTAACTGTCTTCTAAATTTTCATTTTAAAGAAAAATCCATTTCTTTCTGTTCCCAGGTTTTGTTGATAGTAGAGCAACATCTTGGCAATTCAAGTTCTTACTTAACTAGGCTATATATCTAGCTGATGCAAATTTTAATGCTATAAGAGTTTGGGTGTTTTCTCTCTGAGCAATGACTGTATCCTAGAGAAGAGTTCCCCAATAAGTCATGTTTCAGTGCAGAGTGCAGGGAAACTATAGGAAGTTGTATCTGATAAATTTTTAAGTTAGTACTGTGAAGATCTGAAATCTCAAGGACTGGAGACTTGTAAATATGTAAGTTTTAAACTTTGTGCAGAGTTTTCACTACAAAAATGTTTGAAGACTTTGAGATAATCAGCATTTCCCTGTACTTCTGAAATATACTGGGAAGTGTGGAATCAACCTGTAAAAATCCTGCTTCTGGTATCTAGTGGACACCCATCTGCTCCCAATTTTAAGTAACTGATCAGAGTACTTCTAGATGTATTACCAGCTGGAATTAAGATTATTTATTAACTTGAGAGAGTGCCAATGATATTTTGCTAATACTAGGAGCTAATTGGTATTGTTGTCCTTGACTTTGTAGGCAACAAAATTCACACAAATTAGGGAAAAAACCAAACCTGTTTTAAGGTATGTGATAATAACATCAGTTTACTTGGTGTGTGTTTATTTACAGTATATGAGTTACTCAACACTTGTGTGCTATGAAATACTAAATAGAATGCTAGCAATAAACTGGTACTGTTTGCCAGGACTGTGAAAATTGGTGTTTTAAAGAGAATATATTGTAATATACCATTAGTTCTATGTGCTCTAGTGTAGTTTCAAGAAGATAAAACATGGAAATGTTTTCTGTGGATGTACAAGATTACGTTCAGGACTTTGGGTTATATTTTCTGAGTTAGCATTAATGCTGTAATACATCTGCTGCATTTATTTTGATCTAAAATTGGCACAGATTTTTTTTTTAAAGTTAAAGTTAAAAATCTAAGAGGTACTTGATATTTCTACGCATGGGAGAGCAGTTCCTTTTTTTTTTTTTCCTTTTTAGAATATTTATTTCTCTTTCCAGTATTTTGCACACTTCACATTGCTGTTGAAGAGCTCTTCAAAATGTTGTCCATTTATAAATGTAAACTGGGGCTTACAGTATGATACCCTATTTATATAAATACAGGCAATAAAGGTTTTGGTTTATGTAAATGAGGATTGGTAAGTGTCAAGTGTTTGTTTTTTATTCTTGTGTAGTAACGTTTAGTAAATTTTCCTGATAATTTCCATGTAGTGTCTCATTTTCTCACGCAAAGAAAATTAATCTATAACATTTTCACCTTGACTATACCTGTGTGTGTCAAATTTTATCACCAAGTTAAATTACATACTCACTTTAATACTCACATCTTTGCAATGTTTTGGATTATGAATGTGCATATTCTGATGCTCTGATTTTTGGCTGTTACAATTAGTAATCAGGCTTTCAAGTCAGTAGTTACACTACTTGCAAAATTTACAAAGCAAGAGCTGTATGTTTTTTAATTACCAGATTTTTGTTCCTTGTTTCTAAATTAATAAAACTAATTTTTGGGGTGATTTCTTGTTTTCTAACGAAAAGTATAGCTACACCCATTTTATTAGCTGCAGTTATTTTTTTGTTTACTACTGCCTGGTAAATCTCAGCTCAACTCTGCTGATGTGTTCGAACTTTCCCTCACAAGACCTCATACCCCAGGCTGGTCTCTGCAGTGCTAAAGCCATCTAGTGGCAGGCTGCTCCACTGGGTAGGGGTGGTGTGGGTAACTACATAACATCTTAGAGACTATATGTGCACACACAAATACCAATTTTCTAAAGCAGAACAGAACAAAAGAGTTTTAAATGGTAGGAAAACATGCATGCAGTTATTAAGAATGACATTTGGTTCTACAGAGCACTTAAACAGAGTGCTAATAGGGCATGGTATTGTGCCACTTGGACCTTGTATTTCTGTTTGCTGTACAAGACTGCTTCCTGCTTCAGAAGGCCTTCCCAGTGAGAGTAACTGTGTCACTATCTATCTTCAAGGTGGGGAGGGAGGAAAAAATAGTTCCTCTGTTAACTTGATCATCCCTCCAGTTTGCAGTGAGTTCAAAGTCTTAAGTTTTTGAAACAGACTCCTTGGCTGAAAATGGAGATGTCAATAAATAAGCACAAAGCTAGCAGTCTTATTATGGCACTAAATCTAACTACTAAGTCTGAAGCCTGTTTGTACAAGTTTAATGAACATGGCTGTGGTTTACTTAAAATACTTTGAAATACTTTATTAATTCCCAGAGAGTATTTCCAAAGTTCAATTTTACCTTAAATATGTTACATCAAGCGATGCAAACATTTTTGCTAGGTGTTGTAAATAGCTTGGATAGTAACAAAATTGGGGACTGTGGGAAGTTCCTGTGGTTAAGCACCATGACAAGCTGGCTGAATCCTGGTACTGCTGCTTAGACTCCAACCAAGAACGAATGAAGGCTGTGATGGGACTTCAGTATGTGCTTGAAGTCCTCAAGCCTAATTAGACATCTTCCAACTGTTCAGCATCAGTGCAAAGGCAAGAACCTTGTACTCTACTTTGTTAGATTTATCTGTGTCAGGTAAAATGAACAGGAGTCGTCACATATCACTGAAAATAGCACTCTGTAACATTTAATGCCAACATGAACGGTTAAATGCATTGAATCTTTTTTATTGGTGAAGACACCATTTTCAAGATGCAAAATACCCGCCCATTCAGTAAATGTATATGAAAGCAAATTAAATTTAAAAAAATTTATATTGAAACCCCACCAATTTTTTTCCATGCTAGTTTCCTGTGATGCATCCTAGAACCTCTACCAGCTAGAAAAGGATGCTTACAAAATTTCTGACAAGTCTGGTCTTGCAGAACACTCCTCATAGATGCAGAAGGGTTAAATATATACAGTGAGTGAGACATTCACATTTGTTCTCCTTGTTGAATAAATACATTTTCAAAGAAAGTACTCCTCATAGGCAATACTTAGCACATGTAACAGTGTCTTTTCAGTATATTTGTTGAATATAAATGCAACTGTTACCATGCTGACAGGCAAGAAACCACAGTACTGTTGTTTCCTCTGAAGGTCTAAATATATGCTAATAAAAATCAAGTGTTCCTCCCAGTACCAAAGGGGAAGTATTCAGGGAAGTCATGAATAATTTTTAGTGCTTCATTGTAGAGTTCCAGATCTGAAAAAGGGCAAAGAAAATGGTTATAATGCATAAGCTCAATTCCCCACCAGTCACTGACAACACTGTAATACTGCTTATTTTAAAGCAGTTTAAAGCAGTACTGCTGAGTGATCCCAGTCTCCCTCAAGCACTCATTTTCCCACAGCAGGAACACTCGTTGCTTGTTTCCTGGAGGGTTTACTTTTAGGCCTGCTACCTGCACAACCACACAAGATCCAGGGCAAGGTGAGAACCACGCGGTCAGGAGCAGGAGAACAATCAGGCCACAGCAATGAGCTAGACTGCCTTCAGGATTGAGTCACTCCCTACAGTTTAACTGTAAACCACTACATTTGGTACAAAACTGTTTTCATTACACACTTTTCTTTTCTACACCCTGCTCCTTATCCGGCAGCTTGAAAAAAGACCTTGTCTGTAAAAAAGGTGACTATGCTTTCCCTTCTTATTTACTGAAGACATGTTCAGAATTCAAAATAAATTGGCCATGATGTATATTCTTACTTACCAAATGAACTTTTATCTTCTCTGAACTGGACATACGATGCACACATGATGGTTGCCTGATTTGTTACTCTTCCCACCACTTCAATAACTCCTGAAATCTCCTCATCCAGCTAGAAAACACACCAAAGATGAAATTAGTAACACTTAATCAGCTGCTGTTTTTACTGCACAGCTAGGAACTCCCCACAACTGATGGTTTGTTCATGACAGATTCTGTTTTATGTCAAATAATACAGTACTACTGAACAGCCCTATCACCCTCCCCCCAAAAAAACCACAAAAACCTTGTTCCACTTAGAGATTTACAGTTTTGTAATAGCCAACTCAATATCAACAAAAAAATTAAGACACATCTGAGAAAATATATCAGTTGATAATTATATAAAACTGTGTCATTTAATCACTGAACAGAGACTAATCTAGGACACAGAGAACAATTCTGATTTTAATGCACTGCATTCAAACCTGTGTCAATTATATAACTCTAAGAGATAAGGAGGTATCGCACATTCCAGAGAACAGTTCCAGTGTTGCACATTCAGGAGGTGTATCTGGAAATCATTTCTTAAGTAGTATGTCAGTATGTGTTCAGAATACATACACACTGTCACTAATGAGCCTTTGGTTGAACAAAGGAAAAAAGGCAAAAAATTTTATCCTATGCCAAAATAATACAGCTTGAATATTTTCTTTGTTTTTTAAGATACAAATTTTAACTGTGCAGTACTATTTTGGTAATGCTCTTCCAATATCTTTTCCAAGTCTTATTTTTTACTTCATAGTAAGTCTTCTGGAATAATTCTCTCCCCATAATTTTGGGGTCCTCTGTTGAAAGAGGGAACTACACGTGCACAGTGAAATATATTGAAAGGGAAAAGTTAGAAAGCATTTTGATTAGCAAATCTCTTAGTTTCCCCACTGATATGGGGTGAACTGGAGAGGTGAACCTGGCCTCGTTTTTTTCAGTTTCTCCCAAGGCAGTGGGAGACTGAATGCCCAGCACTACAGATTTGCTTTCATGGAATTCAGCCACTTATATTGTTAGAGAAAATATTACAGAAACACTGGTCAGATGCTAACATCTGAATTTTTAACAACCCAAAGCAGGATATGTTTTCATGAACTCAAGAAAGAGGTAAGAGACATTTTGTTGCACTTTGACGTCAGCAACCTTCACATTTATAAGACAAAACTCAGCTAGATTAAACTGCATTTTTCATTAACAAGGAAAGACTCTTGTCTTGAAAGATTAAGAGAGTAACATACGTAATTATTTCCCATGGAAAATAGCATTTAATAACTCTTTTAGAGAAAAAGAAGTAAATATACACATACGCTGAGGCAGGCTAGAGCATTGGCCGACACAATTACAATAATTCCTTTAATTACAACATTTCTTGGTGGAAAAAACATCCTTAGAAGAGAATGCCAAAATGTTACTTCTTCAGTGGTAGGTGATAACAAAGGAAGCAGTATTTTTGTTCAATAGTTCTAACCTTATACCAATTGCATTCATTGCTTAGGTTTTTTAAAGAAAGAATGCTTCAGGCTAATTATGGACAAGTGAAGCTATGACAAGTGTTCTAAGAGGGTGCAGTAATGTTAACCTAAAAACCTCTTCAAAACACCGTGTTCTTTTTGATTATAGAAGCGATAAGAAAATGGGAGGAAAGACTGAAATTAAAATAAAGCTCATAAACATGGTGGAATATATTACACTGTGAACAACTAACAGAGCAAGACAAAATAGACAAGGATGTGTCTGACAGGGAATGAGTTCTGTCTCTTAACGCCAGCTGAAAATTGATGAAGATCAAGGCAGCTCGTGGGGAAGAAGACTACAGGTTGGCTGAAAGATGCAAGAAAGAGAGGCAATGAAATACAGGTGGAAAAATTCAAAGCGTGGAAGGCATGTACAGGTTTCAGAAGAGACAAAACCTCCGGAACAGGCAAGAGGTGACATCAAGTATTTCCAAAGCATTCCTTGACTTACAGGCTCGCTCAGCTCCACAGTCGTATGCTTTCCGAGTCCATCCGTAAGCACGACAAGCTTCCCGCTAGGATGAACCTACAAAAGAACATTTAAGTCTAGAAAAGGCATTAGGCCGGTGCGCTCCAAAGGCTCCGGGAAGCGCCACAGCCTGGCGGCCTCAGCCAGCTCTTTCCCGCCCGGAGCTGCCGCAGGGCCAGCGCCAGCGCCAGCCCCCGCACACACAGCGCCGGCACAGCCCCATCCCCGCTCCACACCTTCTCGACGCGCCCCACGAAGCAGACGGGCTGCCCGATGTGCTGCGCCAGCTGCCCCGTGGCGATGCGCCGCCGCGGAACCTCGTGGATGTCGCCCATGGCCGGCGCCGCTTCCCGCCTTCCGCCGAGGGAGGGACGGCGGCCCCGGGGACGCGGCGGGCGGGGCGGGACTTCCCCTGCGCCCCAGGCGACCCGGAAGCGGAGGCGGCGGCCGGTGAGAGCGGCGGCGGCGGCGGGAGGGTGGGTGCCCGAGGGGCGGCTCTCGGTGCTGCCGCGGCGGGGAGGGCGGCGGGCCCGAGCCCCGGGAGGCCGGGGGAGCCGGCCGTCAGCTTCCAGCCCTGTCCTGTCGTTCAGTCCTTTTAAATCGCCCCGTGTTTCCCCTCCGCGGCGTTTTCCCTCTCCCTTCAGATACTGGTGTAATCTGGCAGTGTGCCGGGCAGCCAGGAGGGCAGAAGGCGTCCGTGCACCAAGCACAGTGCGAACAGAGGGGATGATCCCGCTGTAGTCAGCGCTGGTGTGGCCTCACCTGGAATATTGTGTAGTTCTGGACTTTTCAGCAACATCCAGAGGAGGAAGTCAGAGCTGGTGAAGGCAGTGTCCTGTGAGAAACAGCTCCGGGTTTGCCTGGTTTCGAGAAAGGGAGGCTGAGGGTTGTTGTCGTAACCCTACAGCTTCCTGAGGAGGGGAAGTGGAGATGAAACGCTGATCTCTTCTCCCTGGTACCCAGCGGATACACCAGGGTACGTCGGGATGATTCAAAGCAGCACCAGAAGAGGTTTAGATTGAACATAAAGAAGCATTTCTTTCCTAGAAGTGTAGTCAAACACTGGAACAGGTTTCTAGAGAGGTGGTCGATGCCCCAAGCCTGTCAAAGAGGCGTTTGGACAATGCCCTTCATAACATGCTTTTGCTCTGACCCTCCCTGAAGCGGTCAGGCACTTGGACCAGAGATCATGGTGGATTCTTTCCAACTGAGCTATTCTATTCTATTAATTTCATTTTATTTCATCACTGAAATTAAGCTGATGCTCAACCCCCAGGTTTAGGACAACTGATGGATGTAGGACAGATATAGCATCTGGACATGACACTTGCCACGCGTTTTGCCTTCTTCCATGTATTTTCCCAATTGATCCCTGGCATGGAGAGGTCCTTTCCAATTGCTTTTGTGGCAAAGGCAACTCACGTATCCCAATCTGCATTTGATGTGGTGTTGCCAGCAGGTCGAGGGAGCTGCTGGTTCCCCTCTGCTATGCACTGGTGGGGCCTGGAGAGCTGGGTGTGAGAGCGTGTGTGGACATTCTGGCAGGAGGACACTCTGGCAAGAGGGCAAAGAAGGGTCACAACAATGATCACAGAACTGGACCATCTTACGTATGAGGAAAGACTGAGAGAGCTGCAACTGTTTAGCCTTGAGAAGAGAAGGCTTGGAGGGCTCTTTTTAATCAATATAAATACCTGAAGGAAGAGAGTTAGGCTCAGAGAAAAGAGAACGGTTAGGCTCTATTCAGTAATTATGCCCAGTGAAAGGAACAGAGGCAAAAGGTACAAACTGAAACACAGGAGGTTCTCAGAGAACATCAGGGAACGCTGTTGTCACTGTGAGAGTGACCAAGCACTGGTACAGATTGTCCAGAGTGGTTGTGGGGTCTCCATCCTTGGAGACAGTCAAAAACTACCTGGATATGGTCCTGAACAACCAGCTGTAAGATAGTGCTCTTTAAGTAGGGAGTTGGACAACGCGGCCTCTGAAGGTCCTTTCCAACTGCAGCCATTCTGTGGCTGTGATTTCGTTTTCAGGACTGGTGTTTCAGGAAGTACTTGGGAAAATCTAACTCTGCTCTGGCTTAAAAGGCAATCACAAAACTGCCCATGTGCCGACTCTCTTCTAACCAGCCATGGGCCAGTTCAGTTTGCTAACCAGTACCAAGTGGTTTTTGTCAGTTTTCTGGGGTAGTGCTGTTATAGTGCTTTTATGCAGCAGTAGCTTGTGTCAACCTGCCAAGAAAAGCTACTGCCAGAAACTGTGTGGGATCAACATGTGACCAGGAAGTGCTCTGGAGTTAAATCTTATATGAAATTTAGCTGCTTGTCATCTCCTCAGTGTCACCATGACATTCACCTGTTTGGTATTTTATTTGCAAGAGAATATCCTCATTTCCGTAGCATATCTTCAGAGCTTTGAAAAGAGAGATCTCATCACTGTAGCTGTTGGAGCAAGATGCATCAGGCTGCTGCTAGGGCTGAAGAGTTTGAAGGGTCAGTGGCTAGAAAAACATGTTGCACAAGTTGTTACAAATTCGTGTCTGTATTATACTTAGCAGCTGTTGAAGGTGTGCCTTCAAAAGAAGATTGTCTGAAGGGAAAACAGTAGGCTTCAGCCTGTCGAGTATTGTGTTTCATTAACATCTAGCTTTCTCTTTTTGCATTTCCTGTCTTTAGGGTTTTGAATGTTTACATCAGTTCAAGTGCTGTTATTTCACTCCTGGTTTTGTTTTTGTCACCTGTGCTTTTGTTGTCTTACTTGGTTCTGGCTGATTTTTAATGATTCAGCCTCTTCAAGTATTTTTATACTATGGTAATTTGGGTTGTATAGTTCTTGTGTATCTGCTTTCCTTAAATTTTATAAAAAACATTTTTATATAATTACTAACATTTTATGTAATACAGAAAAAAGTATCTTAGTTAATGTTTCATCATACAGTTATCCCTTTTTCTAAATTTGGTTTTCTTGTGATACTTTCCATTCTTCTATTTTCAAGAAATGCAAACTAAAGCACGACTTATGTTGATATTGGAGAAAAGAAAATATACTTTTGGTTTTTTGCCTTCTTCATGTTGTAACTTAGATTAGGCCAGAAGCTTTTAAACTGTTCTTTTGGTGTCACAGAGAAATATTTTCAACATGCATATTCTTGACTCTTAAATTGGTTGTTTTCATGGTGAGAAGGATTGTACAGGGCTGTAAACATCTTGCTCTTTTTCTGATTGCTGCTTTATTGGTGAATCACAGCAGATGGTAGTATGGAAGTGAGGATTTCTCTGATGCTCTCTGTTTTCTTTTTCCATAGATTGTATATCTTAAGCTACTAGATGTGAAATTATTCCAGTTCTTTCTTTAAGGTCAATTTTGTGTCTTCTTCTGTCCTCATTTCATCATTTATATAATTACTAGCAGTGCCACAGCAATTCTGCTTTGCTGTATTACTGGGCATTGTCTCTTCATCTTAGTCGGCATCTTTGGTGTTTTTAACTTTAAATTATGATTCTCCTCCAGTATTGTGAACATTCAGAAAAGGCTGAAAAGTAACGATAAATATACTAAGATCTTTGTTGTATAGAAAAATTTTATTGGATTTAACATATTGGTTTGGCTCAAAGGTCGCCCATAGTTCTTGTCAAAGGAGACTGACAAAATGCAGGAGGAATAAATTAACCCCTTTGTGCAGCTCTGTAACTCATCTTTGTCCAGTGCCACGTATGTTCTCAGAGCTTCACAGAAAGACAAAATATTTTTTTGCAGCCTTACAGAATTGCTGTAGCTCAGAGCTTGTTATTTGCTAATGACTGAAGCTGTGCCAAAAGCATTATTCTTAACTATCTGTGATTGTGTTCACTTTTTTTCTGTGAGAGAGAAACATGAGGAGGAAGGGAATTGCATATTCCTACCAAGGGAGATTTTTATCTTTAGGCAGTGAATTCAATTTCAGGTCTCCTATAGAAATAAAATTAATCCCATCTGGAAGGGAAAAGTGCTGTGCTATATAGGAGAAATGAGTGCAGGAATGTGGTACTATCTCTGAATGGTGGATGTATTTTCTGTGATTTTGTGCTGACAGCTTTTAAAAACAAAACACAAGTCTGTGCGACCATGCATCCAACTCCCCAAACTTCAAATTTAATTTTTACTCTGAAATGAAACTTGTATGAAACTGGTTGTTTTGAGCTTTCATTACCTGAAACCTCATCTTATCTACAAGTAGTAAAACTGCAGCCTGATTCTGCAAGTGCTTAAACTGTGTCCTTATCTTCGAGACCACGAGTGTTTCCATTCAACTCTGTGTTTCTTTGTTGGATAGGGGCTTTGTTCTGTTTTTAACATGTGATTCAAGAAATTTAGTGGTTGCATTTCCCGTTGCTGGGGAGATTTATGTTTACTTTTGAAGTAGCACAGTTGATAAGATTCGTAAAAGAGCATTGCAAATGCATTGCCTGTCTACTACAGTCTTTCCCTTACCCATGATGTACTGTATGTAACCCTATTTTTTGTTTCTATGCCCTGCTCCATTTTTTAAAATTATTCTTTGTTTTTTAGTTTATACTTAATTGCATGTTCAACAAAGCTACCAAAATGCTGAAAGCAGTAGTTGGTGAACTCTTTCTTCCTCATACTTTACAAAGACCCGAGATCTACAAGCACTTTGTTTCTAAGAGTTTCCTGGAGAAGGAAACACTAAACATGTTAGTCTTTTTAATATGTGTTTTTTATACTGCCTCCCCACATTCATAGTCACAAAATAAGGCAGGTACTATTTTCTTAGAGCTGGACTGGTGATTTTAACAGCATAAGGACTTGAGGCCTGAGCTTAGGACATACATTTGTTAATTTAGTTTGGTTTTCTGCTTCAAGCAAACCTGTATGTGGGTTTTGATTTTAATCGAGTTTGGTTTTGGTTTTTGGTTTTGTTTTCTTTTAGAAAAATACTGCTGGCAGGAATTAAGCTACTTCAGAAATGGAAAATTCCAAAATAACAATCAACACTTACGTACGTAGATAAGATGAATTCTGTCAGTTTTAGAAAATAGTGGGATTGTGTCAAGGAAAGTAAAAAATCTAGTATGTGAAAGTGCTTGTAATCTTAATTTGGCTAGATCAAATTGTCCTGATTGCTAATTTACTCTGAATTTAAATGCCTATTGTCTTTTAAGCAGTGAAGTTTGGGTATGTTAAGTATGTAGGATTTAAAAGACTAAAAGCGCATGATTCCCTATACAAGTCTTTTGTGCCATGTATATACTGATTAAGATGCTTTTCTTTGTGCAAGAAAGAAGGGAAGGGGGACATTATTTGATAGAGCTGAAAACTGTACAATAATGCAGATCTCAAAAGAGGAAAAAATGTGATTGGAGCAACTGCAACTCTGGCACCTCAAGTGACTGACTGGAATCTGAACCTTTACCAAAGCTATCCGTAAGATTTTGCACATCAAGTTGATTTTGCTTCTTGTTGTTGCACACTTAGGATGAAGGTAAAATTGCATTTTAAACTGTTCCACAACTGCCTCTCCTTCATACATCATTGGAGCAGAAACCTGACTCTTGAGCATTACAGCACAGGTTTTTACCACTTGAGCTATGGGACTGACAACCCTAATTGGTAGCAGGAGAAGACTTATTCCCTGAGGGCTGAAAAAGGAATATGCTGCTGGCGCCATGTGTTGAGCCTGGGTGTGGGGGGAGGTAAGGAATAAATGAGATAATTAGGAGTTTCTACTGTGTAATCTCCATGGAACTGGAAATATCAGTATTTCTCTTGCTAAGGTAGGAAAACAAGCAAAAAGGAATAAAGTGCTGTTAAATAACATTTTTTAAAAATAACTGTATTCCTGGGATTGGATCACAGAACGCTTTGTTCTATTCTTGTGCACATTAATGTAGTTTATTTGGTGGCTAGAAGTTGCACTGTGTCAGCATAAGCAAGCAGTAGCTGGCCTGGCTATGGGGTATTCAGTCTTCAAGTCTCAGGTATCAGGCCACAGTCTGAATAGCTGCTACTTTTGCCATGATCTATTTATACACTGTTCCAAACCAGTGCTTGCACTTCACACAGGACTTTCTGGAGTGTGTGATTGCTTGTAACAGCAGAATTTTAGACAGTTTATATGAATAGTCGGTACTGAGTTGCTACAGGTCCCTGGCCAGGGCAAAAAAAAAAAAACCCAAAGTTTGTGGTATCATGAATATTTGGGTGGAGAGTGAAGAATTACAGCAAACAGTTAATCCAGGAGATTTTTTTTTTTAACCTGCACATTTCACAGTAGCACTCTTCACTCTTTCCCGCATTCTAAAGATTCTTCTTTGTTAAATTTAGTGTGAAATAATGTTGCTGAAACTTGACCCTGTATACCTCTTTACTTCTTTACCCTGGAGTCCTTTCCTCTGGAGGTGTGTATTAGATGTTACTATTGGTTTTTCAGTCCTGTCTCCTTAACATGTTGATGTCTGCAAAATAAATCAGGACTCTGATCCTCAAATTCTGCCTCAAGGTTGAAATTACATTATTCCACTTTTCCCAATTTTATATGGGTGTTTTAATAGAGAACACCTTTGCATGCCTTTATTTAAGCCTTCCTCTTTGTGTCCAGCACATGTGTTTCAACCACAGACACAGGCTGCCCCATGGGTTGGTGTTGTCTGGGGGGGTCCAAGTTCAGCCTTTGAGCGACCCTCATGTGTTCCTCCATGGGTTTTTAGTATCACTTAGTCCTATTTAAACTACTCAAAATTGCTTCTAATCCTTCAGTCCTGAAAGGGGATACTGAGCATTTTCTTTTGCAGTCCATTTATCCCAATTGTTTCCTTGTTTTGTTCTAGCAATGCAGTTCTTGGTTGCCTTGGAAGATTTTTTAAATGAATTATTGTTGCAAAAAAACTTGCTACAAATTATTTTGCTGCTGTTTCTTTTAAGGAAATCGTTGGTTACTCTTAATCAAATACACTTAAGTGTCAGGCTGTCTTTCCGATTGCAAACTGGGAAATTGAAAATAGTTACCACTGTGTTTGAAGAGAAAGCTTGTCTAATAAAAATACAAAGTAGCAGAAAAATATGAAAACATGTTGGATAAATGGTGAAAGGAGTTTCTGTCTTTAATTTTCATTGAGAAAAAAGTTCAAGTTTTGGGGGTTGTTTGGTTTTTTTGCGGGGGGGGGTGGTTGATAATTCCACTCCATTTATAACTTTGTATAAAAGCTTTTTTGTACTTCACTCTCCTCTTGCCCATTGAAGTAAGTTGCTGCGTTGACAAGGTAATCTGTCTGACACATAAATGCCTGATATTTCAAACTGGGCAGTAAAGATTAGGTATGTGGCCTTACCACATACCTGTGGTCTGTTCTGTGAACTTACTGTAAGTTTTGTTATCATATGTTTATTTAACATGTTTTGTCTTCATTTTAGATAACACATCAGAAGACAAAAAGAACCCAAAGAGACTATGTTCAGCTTCTTTCGAAAAAGTCAAGATTCAAAGAAGGTTACAGTGCCAGAGAGAGAAGCAGATGGATTTGTTATTGTGGGTAAGTAATGCTTCTGTATAAAGTGATTCTTTCATCTTTGAAATTTTGATCTTGAAGATACTTTGAGGTGCTTAGGCTAAATGCAACATTACAAGAAGCCATGATAAAAACTGTAAGACAAAATTGATTTTCCTAGTCTGCCTATTTTGACTAAGTAGCTGAAGTTTTATTTATGTAGGTCTGAACTATTTTTCAAGAGCAGTGAAAGTGTAGTTTCTTGTTTTCCTTTCATGCTCTGAGTGGGGAGAAGTTACAGTAGTTTCACAACTATAAGACACACCGGATTATAAGGCGCACCTCCAGGAATCGGCAAATTTCGCAACTTTGTACATTATATAAGGCGCACTGGACTATAAGGCGCACTTTTTTTTTGTAGCGAGGAGCTGTGCCGCGCGCAACAAAGTAATGAATTACTGGCAGGTGCTCAATTTGCAAACATTTTTCACAGATCGGTGTAGCCTTTAAACACAGCCCCAGGCGCCCTCCCT
>PYHW01010375.1:4106336-4130946 GCA_013186435.1 Turdus rufiventris | reverse complement strand
TTATAAGGCGCACCTCCAGGAATCGGCAAATTTCGCAACTTTGTACATTATATAAGGCGCACTGGACTATAAGGCGCACTTTTTTTTTTGTAGCGAGGAGCTGTGCTGCGCGGAACAAAGTAATGAATTACTGGCAGGTGCTCAATTTGCAAACATTTTTCACAGATCGGTGTAGCCTTTAAACATAGCCCCAGGCGCCCTCCCTGTGCCGTGGGCCCCGGCACTCCCGACCGCCCCCAGCGCTGGCTGGCATAGCTCGTGGCTCCTGGCTCCCACCGTGCGGCTTCTCCTCACTTCCCCCCAGCCAGCGGCCACGCCAGGTCCCGGCTTTGCCTGCCTGGCAGCTGCGGCTTCCGCGGTTCCCGTCTCCCCCCTGCGCGGCCGCAGCTCCCACGGGTCCCAGCTCGGCTCGCAGCTCGCATTTCCGGGGTGGCAAATTTCCAAACTTTCTCCATATATAAACCGCACTGGACTATAAGGCGCACTTCCGGGTTCGGATAAAAATTTTAGTCAAAAGGATGCGCCTTATAGTCGTGAAATTACTGTACGTCCTTACAAAAGAGGAAAGGTCAAAGTTTAGGTTTCTAGCTTTATAATTAGAGTTGTGGGAAGGGAATATCTTGCTGCAGTTGTTAAAGGACTGGCTTTCATTCAGATTTCTTTCTTTTCATTTTACCCCCAGACTCGTTTATATTAGAAGCCAAGAAGTGCCTATGCATTTCTGGTCATGGTGAATGCAGATGCTCTGTCTCAGTATCTGACTCTTAGTTTGATAAAAATTAAGCAGTTGAGGGTTTTCAAAGTCTGCTTGTTATTCCAGAAGTAATCTGAAGCATGCATACCTGAATTGGCTAAATCTGGAGCTTTGATCAAGGTCTTTCACACTTTTGCAGGTTGGCTTAAGTGTGCAGGAAAGAAAATTATGTTATACTGAAATGGATCCTTTTCTTTTTTCTCTTTTGACAATTTGTTTTCCTCCTTGTGAATCTGTCATCATCAGCTTCTGCTGCTCTGATTTACTGACTTGTTCTTATCAGGGATCTTACAATCTTTCTCTGTTTAACTATTACTTCTTCATGAGCATTTTCAAGTCACAAAAGCCTCTAGACTCTTGAAGTCTGACAATACGAGAGACTGTTGGAACCCTTTCTGAGAACTTAGATTTTTTCGGCAAAAGTTCTCCACTAAAACAAGTCTGTTTCACATCTGTGACTGTGTTGTCATGCTGCCTTCCACTAGATTTTGTTCACCTGTAGCAGTTTTGATGGCTACATCAAGTGACTCCAGCATTTGCATTGTGGAAGGGTCAAAGGAGAGACATCATCATCCCCAAAAAGTCTGGAGACCATTTAGCATTTCAATTTCTGTAATAGGTAGAATTCTGTACCCAAATGTTGCTATGTCCCACAGTTGCTGGTCCTGATTCTGCATTCAATTTAGCTTCATTCCTTTTCCCTGAATTGCTGTCAGTGACTATTTAAACCTTGTTCACGTAAATTCACATAACATTAATCTGTTAAATATAAACTTAAGAGCAATCAATTTTGAGGTTTTTTTTTTTGTTTTTTTCACGTTTGGTTTTTTTTTTTCTCCTCAGAAGTTAATTTATCTGTCTGCAATGAAATGGACTGCATTGGGCAGAAGAGCTGCCATCAACCTTATCAGTGAAGCATATCACTGTCTTGCAAGACAAATGTAGTTGCAGAATTATGGGTCAGAACTTAAGTAGATATTTATCTGGAAGGGGTGTTTTTGTCTAGGAAAGTGTCAGTAGGAAAAAAATAACCCCAAACCACAACACTTAGCCATTCTGTTAGTTACTATTTTGTTACTCTGATGGAATGTTCTGAAGCTTTTCTAAACTGGTGTAAAATGTTCAGGAGATCCAATGGTAAATATCTTTAACATATCTCAGTAGCAGATTTCTAGGACCCTAAGTGTGAATAGTACTTTAGGCGGTGAACAGTCTCAGAGGGAGGGAGAATTTAATTTCTTATATTTTAAGGTGGTTCTTAAATCTTTCATTCAGAGCATGTAAGAACAAAAAGTCTAGTTCACCAATATCCTGTGAACATGGGAGGAATCTTACTGTATTGTTGATATACGAAAAAGCAAGAAGAAAATTCAGTGCTTTACTGAGAAAGCTCCATCACAGCTATTGCCTTGTCAGATCCTGAGGATGATTTTTTTCTTGTCCTTTCATAACTTCTCCAAGTCCTGTTATAAATTGCTATATTTGAAATCTACCTTTCCTTTTAAAGTATCAATGCATTTGGGAATTCAATGTCTGACTAGAAAGGTGACTCATAAAAACAGCAGAATCAACAAAACCAACTTTGCAGTCTAGCAGCTGAAAGAAATTACCTATTTTAGCTTTTGGGGTAAATGTTGCATGTGTGGGAGTCAAGCAAAAATAATTTGTAATTCCCTCTCTACAAAGCAAATGTAAAATATAATTTCCTACCAGAGACTAAAACATTTTTATGTCTATCTACCAGTTCACTTATTGTCTGGATGCTGATCATCTCATCTCTTCATGAAACTGTAAAAATGATGCTTATTCTATAACAAGCAGAACTATTACTCTGAAAAGGGAAAAGAGGCTTATGAAATCGGCATAATACGTGCAGTTGGTTTTGATGAGTGACGCAAATGCAGAAATACGGAAAAATGTTTCAGAGGCTTTCCCGATCATCACAAACTGTTTTTAATGTTAACATTCTGAAAGCAAGAATTAAGAAAACAAGTAATTTTCAGTTAGCTTGGGAATCTTGGACAGCAGTAGTTCTTCACAAATTTCTCACTTTTTGTGGCTTTCAAACATAGAATAAATTCCAACCTACCATTCATTCCAGCTGATACTAGCCATAGAGAAAAAGACAGGTTTGATGCTAGCATTTTGGTTTGGCACACAGCTAAAAATCTCCAATCAGTCTCAAAGATCCAAGTATCTTGTTGTCCTAATCTCAGTCTAAGATCAGGAATTAAAAACTGAGACAGCAGTAATGTTTCCTTTGTGTGTTTGGCAAGATAGTCAGAAACTCTGCAAAATCCCCACGGTGCTAATGGTGCAATGGAGTGAGTGGTGAGTGTTTTTGCTTGAAGCAACTGGAAGATCATAGAATCATAGAATGGTTTGGATTGGAAGGCACTTTTAAAGATCATTTAGTCCAATCTGCCTCCATGGGCATGAACATCTTTCAATAAATCTTGTTGTGCAAAGCTCTCTGCAGCCTGACTTTGAACACGACTTTTCTGGGCAGCTTATTGCAGTATCTCATAGCTTTCATAATTGAAAAATCATATAAATAACTAAAATGAATTAGAATAATGTTCTGTACATCCTCTTTCAAAAGGACTGAGAGAATTTAATTTTGTTTTCAGGTTTTAAGAGCCTGATGTGCAGTGTCTTGTTTACTTTTCCAGGCAAAATTGCAGTAAACCAGCGTGAGGGAGTAGCAAATGCTGGTGGCTCCACCAGGGAGGTGAACCTGCAGCCAGTCGAGGGTGCCAAGAGTGCAGGGGCTGGGGCAGAGAGGAGCAGTGCAGTCCCACACTCCCTGAACAAGGACACTACAGGACAGTGACTGGGGCCAGCCAAGACCATGACTGCAAGGATTAGGCACATCTGAGGAAGTTGGGTCAGAGGGTTGTGATCACCCACAGGTTCCCAGGCATCCCTGCAGGGTGCTTTTGGCAAGGACCAAGAAATGAGGCTTCTCCCACAGCTCTTTGCCTGGCCCTGGTGAATGTGCTCAGGCTGTGTCATATCTGTGCTATCCATTGGCACAGAGAGACAAAGTCCCGGCACTGGGAAGGGGCTGCCCAGCCCCGTGGTGTGCTCACGATTGGACAGCCAGGAGGGTTGTGTTGTCTCTCACTATGTCTGGAGGCAGCACAGTTCTCTGAGGGCCTCTTGATCTGATCCTTTGACCATGCCTGTGTTCAAGGCTTTTTTTACTTTTGACTTGTGATTTAAAGGGAAATCTGTTCTATGGATTTAAGAGTTGTGAACAGGCACAGGATTCTCATCAGAGTAGAGTGACTCTTACAGACACAGGGAGGCTGTGGCCATGATAAGAAAGTTTGACAGGAATTTTGTACTGAATATAGACTTCTGCACTGTGAACCTCCATTCTTCCTACTGTGCTTTCTTAGAGCCACCTAGAATTCATGAGCAAATTTTGGATTAACACTTATTTGTTAATATTTATCACTATTGGAGTAAACATTATTTTTGCCTATCAAATTTCCTCTCAGTAGAAAACAGTCATAGACATAGGAAATTAAATGTTTCGAAATCTCTTCTAAATAAATAGAAGGATCTGTGGTATTTAAATGAGTCTTGGGTTTGTTCAATTAACCAGTGTCCATTCTGTTTCAATGATGACATCTGAAGAAAGTCTACAGAGAAATGTGTTCAGGCTTGCACCAGCATCTAAAAGGTTACAGAAAAGGAGGTGGGAACTACTGTTTTTCATCCTTTGAGATGAAATACAGTATAAGGCAATTCTTAATTCTTCAATTTCTTCCTTATGAAAAATATAGAAAAGAACTGGTACTAATACCAGTTGACAGGTAGAAAATGTGGGAGCTTTTTTTGAGAAGTGGGATGTTGTTGATTTCATCATTACAACCTTCTGTGTCAAAGTCAGGAACATAATGGGCTGCAAAAAGAATACACAGGGAGTTTGATGAATTATGGTGGATGATAGCAGATATTTTTATCTTAAAATTTTGGTGGTCAGGTATGACTTAAGTTAATCTCAGCAAGGCATTTGAACTTTGGCTTATTTCAGATGAGGTACTTGAACCTTCCTCTGATGTATTCAGTATCTATACTGAATGTTGAGTTAAATCAGTATTATAATTCCTTCTTATGGGATCATCCTCATCTGTAGGCAGAAGTATCCTCACTCATTTGTGAAACTGTGAAAAGTATGATTTATGTCCAGATGAAAGCTTCCCTTTATCAACTGCAGTTATATTGCAGAAGAACATCCATAACAAATGGGAAATCTTCTGTACTGAAAATACCAAAAAGTAAAATAATCAACCCAAGTCATCCTTTAGATCTGGAAATCTGGACTGTTTTTCCAAAGAGCAGTTTTATGTCTAACTTGTTCCTCTCCAAATTGCAGTTTCTGTTTTGCCATGAATTTACTATGCATGCAGGTGGTTTTTGGGGTACTTTGAGTAAAGTGCATATTTGAATTCAGGAACACCCCCAGTGTTGCCCAACATGGAAAAACGCCTTACAAGAGGATCCTTACAGTTTCCATATTGATCTTAGTAGTAGAGATCTCTACATACATTTTTAATAACTCCTTAAATGTTTGCCTGTGAGAGAAATGTATGTATGTATAAATTTTCTGGAGTGAATCCGTTATGAAGGGGAAATTTACTATACCCATACTCCTGAAACAAAGCACTACCCCCATACTAGTTCATTACTGCAAATCAAATATTTTTCTGCTTTCTTCCTTCTTCATGCACACCTCAAAGATTAAATGCATCAAGAGGTTTGTAAAATCTTAGTGTTATTGCTGCTGTTTGTTTTCTAGGAGTTAGTAGTAATGTGTAGTAAGTCCCTGTAAATATCTACATTGCTTTTTCATTAATATTTAAGGAGCTTTTGAGTGGTGCTAGTAAGAAGGGTTGGGCTGCTGCAGTGTTTCAAAATATACTGTTACATTAAAGAAATGTACAAGGCATTGTGCCAGTTGGAAAAAAGCAGTGTCTTGATGTTCTTTCATTTTCTGCATCAATGGACTTATATTACCTATTTTTTTATATAACAGGAAGCGTTTGTGTTGTTATTTCCAACCTTGGAGTTTTCAAATAACCAAGCTACTGGTTTTTTATGGGTTTTGAGGTTAAAATATTTAATGCTAACTTTATAGTAATCTGATATTTGGGGATATCTGTTAAAATTTTTATCTAAAGAATATTTTATACGGATCAGCCTGTGCCGCTGTAAGTGAACACTTTTGATGCACACTAAGAAGTTACAGGATTTAAAGTGACCTCTTTCCTGAAGTAATGCTTTATCCTTTTTATACTTGAAGACCACAGTAACTCATCTGGGCATTGAATTTTTGCAGCCAGAGTTACTTGAAAAGGGAGGAGGAGGAATTCACAAGAACGAGTCCTCTCCTCTTACCATTCCTTAGTTGCATAAGGAGGTAATGGCTCCACTTCATTCAGTGATGAAGTCAAACTAATCCTCTTTGGGACTAATTTTGCACAAAAACAACCTGCGGTTTTCAGTGGTGCCGCTAGATGGGGATTTCCCTCGGATTCAGGGCTCAGAGGGCTTTGCTCTCCCCCTTTCACACACAAAAGTGCAGTATAGTAATTATCAGTGCACCATTTGATTAGACTGTAGGTTTTCAAGAGATTTTTAAAAAGCTTTTTAAAGCCTAATATCAAATCTATAATGACATTCCAACCTAATAAAAACAATGAAGCTTGAAATGTTGACAGCATGTATCTCGATGTTGGCTTGTAATTCGTTCCAAACAGATCTGTTGAGGCCCATGTGGGACCTAAATAACACAAAGAAGTAAATTTGCATATTTTACAGCAGGGGGAAAAAACAGAATGCAAAAACATGAATAATTAGGAGCACAAGCTTCATGCTATATTAATACTGTTGAAAAGCATGTGTTGATTGTATTCTGAAAGCCAGTAGTGATTTGGTTGAGTGAACTCAGTCAGCATCTCTTATGCAGATTAAAGGATCTGGGTTACAGAACAACTGAAATTCATTGTTTTGCTGCATAAGGAGGTATATTTCTTAAAGGAAATGGTTTTTTTCCTCTTGGATTCTATACAGCAGAAGGAATCTTTCTCTTTAGTGTATCATCAGAGAATATTTTTGTTGACAGATGACTGTGCATTTCTTCATTTACTTGTATACCTCTGAATTTTAAAAACAGTTATCTCAGACACAAATCAGATGTTAGTATATTTAGCACTTTAGTATACATGACCTACTTACTTTTCATTCCACTTAATTTCTCTTCCTTCTGTTTTCTAGGGCTTGAGCCCTTGCAACATACCTCATTATGCTTTCATTCTATTAATTTATTTTTAAATTTGCAGAAAATGCCCTTCTAAAAATATTAGCATACTGGCCAGTTTTGAATCTGAATATTGTGAATGATTGTGTTGTCTTCTGTTGATTTAAACATAAGATGTACAGCATCCTTTTTATGAAAATATTTACTTTAAAAATGGTAAATAGTATCAAAAGTGATTTATTGTTTGTTTTGACTGAATATTGTCTTGGCCCCTTAACTCACAACTATCTTAAAAAGTTACCTGGATTTGACTATGGTCTTAAGGGAGGAGAAAAGAAAGAAGATGAAGACTTCTTGTTTAACTTATTTTAATGCTGGCAAGAAAGAATTATGTGCTGCTGTAGCAAACAATTTTATTTTGGGGCTTTAAGAGACAAAAATGCACCAAACACTTCCATTCTGTCTATTAAGCACATCTTCTTAATTTGCATAACCAAAGAAAGAAAATGGTAAAATGTAGCAGTCTTTTTAGAAGTTGATGTAATTGTAAGAGGTTAAAGAGGCATCTGGCAAAAGGTTGTTTTGAGGTCACACATGCATCTGGCAGTTTGCTGCCAGCCCTCTAAGAAAATATTGGTTGGAGTTGCACTCCTGTTTTTCATATTAACTGCCTTCAGACTTGATGTATAATAGTCACTTTCTACAATCCAGGTCTCCAAAGTGCTCCTCAGAGGTTTGGTCCTACTGATTTTAATTTTTGCAAATACTGATGGAAGTAGAATATGCTTAAGTAAGAAAATACTTTTTTTTCTTAATTTTTAAATTTTTCTTACTTATTTTTCTTATTATTTTATTCTAATTTTTTCTTAGAAAAGTTGAAGATGTTTTTTGGACCTGACTGGTCTACAATTATGTGTTTACATAGTTGAGATTATATTCTTTAACCTTTCTTATAGTAGGGTGATCACTTTTGACACCTGGCTTCTGACAGTTTGGCTCCCATATGTAGAAGTTCACTCTCTAGTAGCAGTGTCATATTCTATTGGCCTATATAACATTCTTGAAGCAATTTGAAGTTGAAATATAAGACAGGAAAATACCTGTTGCTTATTGTAAAACAGAATAAAAACAGTAAAATGTAGTATAAAAGTATGTATTTTCAAATGCTGGTTGTAAACTTTGTTTTCCAGAACATGCTGGTCATTAAATCACTTTTAGAATTAAAAGTTTCTTTGTTTTGTGATGCAAAGAAAATAGTTCAGGATATGAGAACATATTTTTAGGCCAACTCTGATTTGCCTATATACAGTGGTCTTACAGCCAGAGCTAACTGAAGAACAGGAGGTGAAAAACCTGTTGCAGGAACACAAGTTGATGTTCTGGCAAGTGATAAATTCAGGTTTAAGTCCCTCTTTCAACAATTTACAGCACAGTTAGATGATCATTCCTTGCAAAGAGGGCCCTTGTCATTAGCTCATGCAATCACTGCCTGTCTGGTTGGAGTCATTCAGACTTCTACAGATGTTAATCTGTGTTAATTTTCTTGGAAGGAAATATATTGAACTGATTTTAGATGCATCCCTCTCTATCTCTGGCAAATAAATGTTTTTGTATTTTTTTTCAGTGGAAGAAGAAAAATTGCTTTTCCAAAGATACAGTCTTGTTTATTTTTAATTAGATATTACAAGAAGGTTTTGTTTTGTGTTTTACAAGTGCTTCAAATCAGTCATGTCATAGGCCTCCATGTGAAATAGTAATGTAAGTGTAAGGATTTTCCTTATAAAATGAAAGGTCGCTTGTCACCTTGTCCATAAAGCTGTCGTTTTCTTTAGATGTTCCTTCTTGGTATACTAGTTGAGTACATTTCAGTCAGGACAAATAAATTAAAAGATATAGGGGATTTATCCATTCAGTTGCATTTCTGTGATATTTTCATCTGTTTTTGCCATAACATCTTTGAAAGTTGCCAAAAATATAATGTGCTTTCCGAGCTCTGCTCACAGAGCTGAATGATCTTCAGCTTTGACATAGTGCTTTTCTCCACAAATGAGGGTTGTGTGGACAACAATGGAATTTCCTCTCTTCCTTCAGTCAAAAAGAAGTATTTGCTCACAGCACTGACCATGACTTGCTGGGGAAATTATGCAGGAATCATTATGTTCTGACGTGTTCATTTAACTCCATGCATCTTTTAGGACATCTCCACTAATTTTAGTAAATTAATGCTATTTCCATTGTCATGACAGTAAAAAATAAAGAAGAATGCAAATACCTCCTAGAATTAGTGGGCTGCTTCATTTGTGCAGTTCATTTATCTGTTAGTACACACCCTGCTGTTAGTAGTTACCCATCTACACTACAGGATATAATCCCAGCCTTAATTCTGTATATTGTTTTCTCTATTTACACATGGTTATCTTCTATAAAAACTGTGCATAGGGCAAAAATTCTAATGGATAGAAAGTAATTTAAAAGCTTAGGTTGATTTAACTCAGTCTGTTTCTTTCCTCTTCCCAACAGTTGAGATAAATGTGGGACTTCATTCAGCAATGAATACAGTCTCTTCATTTCCTTCTTGTTTTTGCCAGGGTGTCTAGGTGAAGTTAGGGGAACATGGATTAGGTGGAAATAGATTTGGTATTTTGTCTAGAAGAACAGAAGTACAAACTGCAGGGGAATCTCCCAACTAGAAGTATTGTGTGGTCAATGGTGAGGGTCATTCCAGTGATGAGGGTCATTTATTTTGGTGCTTTGGTTTGTTGTAGAGTTTTTGTGGGTTTTGTTTGTTTTCCTCTTTCATTTACCCCCCCAGATTAAAGATGAGGTTTTTGAGCAGGTAACTGCCATGTGCAATATATATTTTTTTTCAGTTAAATTGCACAAGCTTTCTTAAAACAATCCAAAATCACAGACCTTTCCTGGAACAAAACAAACAAACCAAAAAAGATTCTTGTTGTTAGACTGTATAACTTAAAATCTCTTTTTGCTGAGAGCTGTCTGGACCAGCAGTATGCTGCAGTTGTCCAGAATTTAGGCTCATAGTTTTCATGCTCCCAGGTGAATAAGGGACAGCAACAATTTAAAACCCATGAGATTAATTTTTGTCCTTATTCAGTTAGCATGAAACTTTAGGGTTTTTTGAGAGGGATGGAATGGAACTTTATGGATATTTCTTTGCCATTTCATTTTTCAATGGAAACTTGCCTACCTGATTTGTCCTAAATTATTTCATCCATAGGTCTTGCAGAAGGGCAGGACTAGAAAAGACCTGATGTACGAAAACATTAGAAAAGCTACTGTAGCAGAAAGCAGTCAATATTATCTTTAAAAGATGGGTATTAAATGCACATACCAATGCACCTTTCATTAGGAGGCAAAATTGTGGAGAAGATGTTTTTTTTGTTGGAACTGTTTTCTTTTGCTAACCCACAAGGTATATCAACACTCTTACAAGAAGATGCACAAAGAGCTTTCATTAGGTCTAAATACTGGCTCCAGTTGAGTATAAACTTTTGTTGCATATACCAGCTCTTATGAAAATTTACTTCTGCTTTACCACTGAGCAACCCAAAGGTGAGACCCAGTAAAGAACAAGTAGTAGTTTTCAACTAATGAATTGTGTTTTTAAAAATTAGGAATGAGTGAATCAAGAAGTAGAATTAAGCATCACTGAAATTTAGTTCACAAAATCTGTTTAGGGCATGTTTGCCTAAAATGAATATTTGCCTACTGGAAAAAGCAGAGACCAGCAATAAGCTTGAATTCTTGGTATGCTCTGGAGCTGAAGTGTCTGAATCAAACCACCATACCTCAAGCACACCTGTCCACTTGATTCAAAACTAAAAGCTGAAGTTACAGAATGTTCTGCTTGAAATATGTTTGGTGTGTATTTTTGCTTATTCAAGCATTCATCTGAGAGGCAGGAGACCTCAGCTCAGGTTCTGCATAGGCTTAGTGCAGTCAGATGCACACCTTCCAGCATCAAAGTCTAAAAGCCCAGGGAGAGGACTCCCAGTGTTTATATTGGTTGCACAGTGGTTCTACTCAATAATGCAGTATGTAGGAGCTTCTCTGATACTGCATGAGTCATTGAACTTTAGTGACCTGTGAGTAAGAAAATGGGAATATTGATCTCTGCTCCCTAGCCCATATGTGTGGTAGATTTGTTCTTTTTTTTAGTTCTTAAAATGAAATGTCTGAAGCTTTTAAAAACAAAACAGCACAAAGAGACAGAATGTGTTCCCAACTTCTAGGCAGCAGGCTCAGACTTGTTCTGATTTGTTTTACTTTTACTTCTGTCCCAGGCAGCCTTTCCCTTTTGGGTGAACCAGGCCCAGCTTCAAAAGGAAGGGGAGAAAGGTTCCCAAGCAAATTAAAGTGTAGCTGATAGAGAGAGCTCCCTGTGGCAGGCAGGAGTTTGAATATCGTCACACTACAGGGACCAGATTTCAGATCCATTGTTTCTTGAGTAGGCTGGTTTCAAGGGTGAGGATCTGCTCTCCTTTTCTCTGGAAATTAAAACAAGGGCAGTGTGCCCATTATACCTGAAACATGTAGTGAGAAATGTGAGGGGAGACGTGAGTTAAACTGCTTCCCGATTAGATCCAGGTCATGAGTGCAGAAGTGACAGCTAATGAATTTAGATTCCTAATGCATTTTGTGGCTTCTAAGACAGCTGCTTTCTTAGATTATTGTTTCAAGTCCTCCTTTGTAGGCCTTCTACCAATTCTAATCTTGTTGATAGCAAAATATGTGTATTGTGTGAAGATAATGACTTGTGCTTTGTTATAATGTGCTTTTCATTTAAAGTAGCATAAACAGCAGCCAAATTCTATGCTTGCAATTCCTTCTATTGCACTAAAGTAGTTTTTTAGGAGTATTACGAAACTTTTAAAACTTTTTTAAAAAGAAGGGAGCAAAATAATTGAGCATCATACTTTTGGGTGATATTCAGCTTGTCACAGCCATGAATGCATTCATTAGCTGTCAAATTTTGATTTTAAAAAGCCCTACTTTGTTGCTGGACAGTGTCTTGCAGGCACAGCTGTTTGGCGGAAGAGGGTACATTTTGTGTGTCCATATTCCTTCTGCTGGCTTTGTGATCCCGTGGGCAGCGGCTCCTGGCCCTCCCAGGGGGCTGACGGTGCTGTCTGGTAAAAGAAATGGATCTTTTTCTGTGAAAAATGGTAGTGTCACAGGCTATGCTGAGTTGGAAGAGAGTCACAAAGATCAAGTCCAGCTTATGGTCCTGCACAGAGTTGCACCGTGTGCCTGAGAGAGTTGTCCAAACAATTCTTGAACTCTGTAAGCCATGGTGCTGTGACCACTTCCCTGGGGAGGCTGTTCCAGAGCCCATCCACCCTCTGGGTGAGAACCTTTGTCTAATATCCAACCTAAACCATCCCTGACATGTTCAGGCCATTCCCTCCAGTCATGTCACTGTCACCACAGAGAAGAGATCAGTGTCTGCCCCTCCTCTTTCCCTCATCAGGAAGGTGTGACTGCAATGGGGTCTCCTCTCAGTCTCTCCTCCAGGCTGAACAGACCAAGTGACCTCAGCCACCCCTCACACGGCTTCCCCTGAAGGCCTTTACCATTTTACCTGCCCTCCTTTGGACACTCTCTAGCAGTTTAATGTCTTTTTTATATTGTGGCACCCAAAACTGCCCCCAGCACTCGAGGTGGGGCTGCCCCAGCTCAGAGCAGAGCAGGACAATCCCCTCCCTCGCCCAGCTGGCAGTGCTGTGCCTGATGCACCCCAAGACATGGTTTGCCCTCCTGGCTGCCAGGGCACTGCAGACTCACATTTAACTTTCTGTCAACCAGGACCCCCAGGTCCCTTTCTGTCACATTGCTTTCCAGCATCTTATTCACCAGTCTGTCTGTACATCCAGGGTTGCACCATCCCAGGTGCAGAATCTGACACTTTTCCTTGTTAAATTTCATACAGTTGGTGATTGCCCTGTTCTGTCATTTGTTGAAGTCTTTCTGCAGGGCCTCCCTGCCTTCAAAGGGTCAACAGCTCCTCCCAGTTTTCTATCGTCTGCAAACTTGCTTAGTATCCTTTCAAGTCTTGTGTCCAAGTCTTTAATAAAGATGTTGAAGAGCACGGGGCCAAGGATGGAACCTGCAGAACCCCACTAGTGACAGGTCACTAGTCTGATGTCACGCTGTTCACTGTAACCCTTTGTGCCCGACCTCTGAGCCAGCTGCTCACACATTGCATGATGTGTTTATCCAGCTTAAAGCTGGACAGTTTATCCAGAAGAGATCCTGTGAGAGACAACATTGAAAGCTTTTCTGAAATCCAAAAAGATTACATCAGCTGGCTTCCCTTGATCAACTAGGTAAAGTAAAACTTTATAGTAAAAAAGTAAAACTTTATAGTACAGTTAAAACTGTACAGCACATTCTGATTTCCAGTTTGATTATAAGAAGTCATTAAGAACTTCAGATTAAATGTTCTTAAAATTTTATTTACCTGCATATTGCTTTTAAAAAGCCTGCAGCACTCAGTACTGCTGTGGAAGTTGGTTTAAATTTGTTCAGAGCCATAGTCCAATAGAGTTTGCTTGTCTTTATCCCTGTATTTCTGAGCTAATTTGTCTTGCAATATTTGGGGCTTTTTGCACTCTTCTGTTTTAAAACAGAAAGACAAGGCTTTTATTTTCTCTTTTAAAGACTCCCCTCCCCCTCAATTTCTCATTATATCTATTACTGGTTGAGCGGTACAAGCTAATACCTGCTTAATGTCAGCAGGTATCTTTCAGCCGCACATCTTGCATCCTGACCTTTGTAACAGATACTCTTGAGCAAGAAATGTTTTCTTTTCTATTTGATAAATCAGATGTAAATCGAAGGATGTCTGTGTTAGTCTTTTGTGTTCTTATTTCAGAAGGTGTGATGTCTGTAAGTGGTCTTGTCTACTACTTCCTTTCCTTCTTTTTTCTTCCCCTTTCCCTTGGGTCCAGTGAAACTTTTGAATCCTCTGGGTTTATATTTCTTCAAGTCCTCAGTACATTCCTGGCAGCATAAGCCATCTGTTTGCTTACATTCTGTAGCTAAAGTCAATGAACTTCTTGTACAGGGAATGAATTATGAAGTTAAGACATTTCTGGTGAGAACATGTCTAGGCACTTTTGATCTTGACTCTGGAGATCCGGCTTAACACGGGTACAAATGAACAAACTCTAAGAGGCTCTTGTTTTAAACCTTCTATTTCCATCCTACTCCTGCTATTTTCATTCTACTACTTATGACTTTCCTCATGTAGACCCTCTGTTACCTTTGCGAACTGGAGAGTGAACAACATTTAATTTTTTTATCTGTCTGTGTGACTTTAAGTGGCGTAAGTGCTCTGATGTGATACCTGCAGTGTTAAGGACCAGCTGATTGATGTGGTGTTTCAGGAGTCCAGTCTGTTCTGCACTTTTGAGAGGACTGAACCATATACTACACTGACATGCTGCAAGCAGATGGCGATAGCTGATATACTGTGGGGATATTCTTTGACTTTTTCTTTTACTTTATGTCTGATAGGCTTTTTATTATTGTGAAACCACCCAAAAGAACAGAACTGGTGTTGAAAAAAGCTGCCAGTTTCTGAGATCAGAATTTTACATGTGTTATTTAAGATAACTAAATAGATTAATGCTATATAAACTGCCTCCAGAAATCATCTGAAGGTCAGAACAAAATATTACAGAGTCCTCGTCCTTTTTCTGCCCTTCAAAACAACAGCTTCCAACTAGAACTCATATTCTGAATTATAAACTGAATGATGTGTATGAAACCCAGATATGAAGTACAGTGTGCAGGTAAACAGGATAAGTAATGTGACCTCACTTGCTTTAGAAACATGCTGAAATGCTAGTCAAGCAGAAGCAGAAATACCCTGAAGTGTATTTGCTTTGGCCATTTGTTAAAATCCTGTCTACCTTTAGATATCCCTTGCTTCTGACATATTTATTATCAAAAGACAGAAGAGTTTCATCGTGATGGACTAATAGATATCTAAGAGCTTTCTACATTTTTATACTCCCCATATTCTAGTAAAAAGTTATTTTAGTTTTTAAATGAAAACATCTTATTTGTACACATTAATACACACCCTGAAGATAATGGTGGTGGAGTCTTTCTAAGAGATGTGGTGAAGCAACTCGGGGACGATTTGTAGATTCCCATTAAATCTTTAAGATGAGTTTACCTGGGGCTGTGTCTATGGCCTTCCTATTTTTTCAAGGTGGATTTATGTACAGTTACTTTTGTTGGTAAACCTGAGGTTCTCTTGCTAGTGAGCATAATTCATGCTACATTCAGGGTGGAAGTTTTAGGTCAGTCAGGTTTGGATGTTTTAGATGTAAATTTTGTAGATATATCAAATAAAAACAGTATGAAGGAACAGCATTGCAGATGGAGAAGGCTTTGTTATATTTTACGTAATTGTAAACCGAATGTCTGGTTACCATTTTTTGCCCTCTAAGTTCCATCTGTATTTTAGCACGGGAGGGTCAACTGCTGACTTTTCCCCTTGTGCTTAAACAATGGAGCATAAGCACTAGACAGCGGAATTGATTCTTACAGAACACTACTAAAACTTTACTGAATGTACACCACGTGCTTCTGAACAAAATATTTCTAGCAATCCATATATATATATTCTTTTCTATTGCCAATTAATTGCTTTCTGAACAGTGAATTGTAAGAATATCTTCAATTAAAATAAGTGTGTGCAGAAATAAATTAGGTGTAATATTAAAGTGGAAAAGATTCAAAGAAAAATGTGGAGTTAATAAATGAAGCAGAGCTCCGCAGTTCTTGACTTTCTCCTGTGATATCTTCCAAGGGCAGGACTCTCAAGCAGTAAAATAACAGGAAGACAGTGAAAAAAAGACTGATAACTGGTTTGGTCTCATAGCACCATTTAACTCTTGTATCCCGCTATTCTTCTTCAGTGAGAAAATACCAGGATAGAATCAGGCGTGTCAGCATCTTCCGTGATCATGCCCTCTTGACAAAGGGGAATTTCAGGATGTTAAACATTGTGTATGATGGAACCATTGCAACTAAATCTGCTGTTAATGGCTTAGAACATGAGAGGAAATGGGAGAGGCACTGAATATGTCTTTGATTTACCTTTGAGCTAACTGATTTCAGGTGGCCTGTCTAGTAGGTTCGTTTGTCCATGTAAATTAGAGTGCCCTTTTGGCCCCAAAGGTAACAAATTTTAAAATGAAGAGGTACACACAGAGAAAAAGCATATCTTACCAAGACATGGTAGAAAGTATTAGCTATCCCTGTTCAAAATTCAACTTCTGTTGTTCATAAGAGTTACATCTCATGGAAACCAATAACTTTTGGCCAATTTCCAGACACATGGGGGAAACTATAGATTATAATTATGCTTTACAGCTCCTTTTAATTAGAAAAAAATTAGAAACAACTTCATGTTGACCACAATTTACTTGTGTCTAAGTGTTCTCATGAAAACAAATATTGTACCGATGTGAAAATTTAATTCTTAAGAAAGTGAACCTAAACTTTAAGAGTTCTTTTATGTGAATGCATTTCTCAGAGATATATGATTATCTGTTCAAATTCTTGGTATCAAGATTTGACCTCAGTAAAGTTTTCTTTCTGTGTGTAAACTGAAAGCAATGATGGTCTGCTTAGGAATATGTTTACCTGTTATTTTTTTCATTGGATGAAAGCTGAAAGTTGATGACATGTATTCTGTATGCAGCTGTCTGTGCATTTTCAATATAGGAGGAAATACAATCAGTTCAGCATGACTGGATTACTATAAATAGTTCTAGAAAATACCTTCATTTCCTCTGCACGTTTATTTTTGTCATATGCCTTACTGACTAACACATGATGTAACCAAAAGTGGAGTGTTATATTTTTATTTTAAAAAAGCGATGTTAAAACATAGAGTGTTGTCTATATTTAAGAAACAGAACTATAAAATAGAGCTTACCTTATGAAAACATTTTGGGCATGTTTTGCTCTTTTGTTTTAGGGAGGTAAGGTGTTTAATAATTGCAGATAACAGTGATGAAAGCAAGAATGCAATATATTTCTGTACGAAACCCCCCAAAAATATTCTGGGAACTAAGCAGCACATTTTTGCATTAATAGAAAAAATTACAGATTTCAACCCTCACTTTTGTCCTTCTAGTGGAAGCTAATTAGATAAAAATTACTTTACAGTAGTTCTAACTTAGTATTCTTTTTTAGGTGAAAAATGGGAACTTCCAAGAGGGTGGTTATGCTTTCTATGTATCATCATCTGCTAAACTAGTGTGATTTGCTGTCTTCTAACTAGGCATGAAAATGATGCATTTTTTTAGTCAGATAAGCTCAGGCTGCAGCGAGACACTGTGCATAACATGTCTGAAAGGAAAAACACCTTCCAAGAGTACTCATTCCATAATGAGCAAACCCCATAGATCCTGCTTCCCATGGCTTTACTGCTCACTAGCCTTAGCACTGCTCCCTCACCCTCTTTCAGTCCCATCCCTTCTCCCACAGATCTCTCATGGTTTGGCAAGGAATGGCATTTCCAGGACTAGCTGGCCTGCTGGTCCAACACAGATGATGGTGCCACCCCCAGATAAACCTAATGCAGCGCTTGGCTCTGATGGGTAGAAGCTGACTCTAGAGGCTGCTCACAGTCCTCTAACTCTTGGCTGAGCTGATCTGCCTTAGCAGCTCTGGTTTGGGGCTTGGTTGAAGCTTGACACAACCAATGATCACAAAAGTGATTAATGACTAACAAAAGGAAAAACATAGGCCATCCAACTAAAAAGCCTTTTTTAAAAAATTTAAAAAAAATTTAGTTGTGTACTGCTTGGTTTTATAAAGAGTAGTCAAGTCTGTAATTGCCTCTGTGTTACTAAGAAAGTAACTTTCAGGAGAGCTGCAAAAAGGTTACTTTTGTGGAAAGGATTAGCACCAATTTTGTGGAAAACATTAGCACTGATTGTTCCTAGGAACTTGATTCTCAGTGTTCTACATGGCAAGTAAGTTTTCCATCATTTGTGCCTGTGCCAGGGGAAGATGACAAGCCATCTAGCCATATAAAAGCTGGATGTTAAGGGGTGTGCCTTCCTGTTATGAAACTTGCTGCAATCCTGAAATTCAAAGTAGATGAGAATGCATGCAAGACATTGAGAACAATGGAACAAGCGGTTAGGCACCGAAATAAATGGAATGTAGATTGATCAGGCTGACTTTCTGTTGAAATAAAGCTGGGAACTTTGCTGTCCCTAAAATCATGTTATTAGGTGAGTTCAAAGCCTGTCACTAGTGAGCTTACTTATTTGAGTAGAAGCAGCTACAGTAAACCTGTCTGAGAGCAACTATATGCCAGAAGCTGACCTAAGAGTAAGATGATGTTTCATGGATATATCTCTCAATAAAAAAGCAAACAAATAAACAAACAAACTAACTAACAAAAAACCCCCAACAAAACAAAACAAACAAACAAACAAAAAACCCCACAAAAACCACAAAAAAACCCAAAACCGAACAACCAGAAAAAAAACAACACCAAAAACCAAACAAACACACCAGGGGAAAAAAAGAGTTGCTTGCTTTTGTAAATATTTGTACTAGCTAGATACCTGAATGGTTTGATAGCTCAAATGGAGTCCTTTAAACAGGAGGAAAGGCAAGTATACAAGAGAAACCCAAACCAAACCAAAAAGCATGGTTTTTAAAAATCCTCTAAACTATGAGCAGGATGCCAGTGCATTGTTCCCATGAACAGAAGTTCCGACCTAGGATTGTAATGAAGGTGATTGAGAATAGATGGATGCAGTGTAATACATAGAAGAAAGAAGTCAAGTCTACAGAGGTATTGATTGAGAACTTCAGAGCCATCTAACTGTAAAGCCAAGTGTCATCTAAAGAAAGTAGATCCCTTACTCCATGGGCATTGTTGGAGAAAATACTGACATGATGCCTTTAAATATACATGCATTTTTACACAATTGAGTAATTTAGTAGTGTGTCCTGCAGTTAATTCAGGTTGGAGGAAGCTGGAAAACTTACTCCAATGCTGGCATGAAAAATGTCTGGTTATTAGCAGACTCAGGTGAAGCTAGAACACTATATAAGTCTGCAAAAAACACCTTTTAGTCTCCAAAAAGAGTAGTCATCATCTGTATACCTACTCCTTGTGGAGAGTGACCTTTTTTCTCCTTCCTCTCTGTTGAACAAGCTTTCGCTAAGAATTGCAAACTCTCAATATGATTTAGTGGTTTTTAGAATGTGAAACAATTTCATATACTTGGCACATTGAGATAAGGTCGTTAATATTTCCTATAGAGAGTACCTTCAAATTTATTTTTAGTAAAATGTAAGTATTTAAGAATTCCCAAGTGGTGAACAAAGCAGTTGTCACCCTGAATATTTACAGCAGCATGTTTTAGCTTATAGGAACTGACTGGGGAGAATACCTTCCTTTCAGTTTCTGTTCGGAACAGTGACTTGTGAGAATGAAACAGTGCAGTTGGTAGAACTGGTTTGATATCATAATAGTTCATCCATGTACTTTGTTTATATTGCTGAATTCCTTTTACTGTGTAAACTGAGCTAAATTTTGGAGACCTAGAAAATAAAGGAATACAATATTTGACTAACGGCAGAGCAGATGCCAAACAATTGCCCATTTCCTGAAATCTTTGTGCAGAATTTGGAGACATAGCAATTCAAGGAAATGCTCAGTATGAAAATGAAGGAGCTGCAATAATTCATGAGATGGATTGTGTTGAGTATAGGCCTGGCATTGAGAGCTTCTGTTGGCTCTGCTGACTGAAGCTTAATTTTAGTGTCAGCCCAGAAAGGGCTGATTGGCTTGTCTTTCCCTTTGGTTTTGCACTTCATTTGATGCTAACATTAGGGGCAATGATGATAGTATGGTGTTTGACATCTTTCAAGAATGTGAGAAAGTCTCCTAGGCATTCTGGGTCTCTGCATTCTTGTGTTACTGATCCAGATTGCACATGATAGGTTGCTGATAGTTACAGATAGTCTTTCATGCATTGTTCCATTTCATCCTGTCTGAGTACAAAATGAACTCTGATTCTTGTTTTCTGTTGCACAGCAGGTAAATAGAAGACATCTATGTACATAAATTAAAATAATTAAAGTTTTTAAGTGTTTAGTGCATTGAAGAGCAAGAGAGCTACACTTGCCTATTTGGCCACATGCTGGCCGCACTGATGTCTCAGAACCCACTCTGAGTGGTCATGCTGGTTTTGCCTGCCCGTGCATCTTAAGTGAGGATTTCCTAATAACTGGAAGACAAACGGAGCTGTGTTGGTGTCCTGGAGGGTGAAGTTCTAGGTGGAGCTGTTCTTGGTGGAGCAGTTTCTCCTCTGTGTACACAGTCCACCAGAGGGAGATGAACACCAGAGTTGGCAGGAAGAGGAGAGGTTTGTGCCAGCAGAGGTTTGCCCAGGCCAGCCTTTTGCACCTGAGAGTACAATACCATGGTGACACCTTTGTGTGTCAGAGGAGTGGTGGGCGGTTTCTTGTACTCCTGAGTGGAGATCAAGGCCATCACTGTATTTTTAACTTTTTGCTGCTATATCATTGCCTTAGTAAAACCTTGTAGGAAGGAGAATGGCAGTGATATTCCTATGGGTTTTCTTAAACCTTTCTACTTGGCTGGCCTTTGGATTTTGCGATTGATTTAACTTTAGGTATATCCTCAGTGTGTCTGCTCTGTTTGTATAAGTCCGGACAGACTCCTGCTTCATTTTGCCTGAATTTGGTAGCTGTCTGGACATGAGACTTTTGTACTTTTTAATATGCAGCAGCACTGAGCTGAGCTGCTGAGCTGGCTGGGAGGAAAGGTTTGGTTGCCTTGACGTGAGTGACACCGTAATGGAGCTCCATTGTCCGGGCTGGAGCTGCCGCGACTCCTGCCAGAGCAGAAGGGTTGGCAGAGGAGTTTGTTTGTCAGCATGGAGCTATATCGGCACATCCTCAGTCTCAAGGGCAACTGTCTTACTCATTCCTGTCTGGAAACTGATTGATTTAAAAGACTCCTGAGATGAGGTGGTTCTTCAGGTTCAAGAGCCAAATAGAAGTGAAAAGAAAATTATTTCTGACTAGTGTCTGCTACAGATATTATACTGTAACTTTCTTTACAGTGTCATTCCAGTAAAATGTAACACAGAGTATTTCAACTTAGTATTTCAACTAAGATCGGATGACTTAAGTGTTTTGAGCATGTTCATGAAAAGGAAGTCCTATTAAATGCCTGTTTTGTTGTTCCAAACGTGTTAGCTTAGTAAGTTTTCTTAAATCTCTTTTCAACTGGTATAATTTTCTCAGAAATTATGATTTTTTAGTCAATCCTTTTAATTGAAATCAGGAGTTTTCCTTAAAGTGTAGGATCTAATTCAAACAATTCATCTTTCTTAAGTGGCACCCATAATGACAAACTTTCTTTCTTCCCTTATGTGTTCCATCTGTAGAATCTGAAAGCAGAGCTGTGCTTTTTGAGTGGTTTTTAAATTATTTTATTGCATCTTATAATTAATCAAGTGATTAGAACACAGAATTTGATTTTTAGTATTTACCATTTTTCCTATTAATTAGTAGATAGAAGAAATGGGGAAAAACCACTTAGATGTAGACTCCAGCTCATTATAGATCTCTGCTTTTAGTGGCAGATCCTGCACATTATCCAGGCACACCACAGTGTCTTGAACAGTAGAGTATCTGTGTGTCTTTCCCCATTCTTATTTGTTTACCTGGAATGTTCTGGTTTTATATTAACAATGTCAGCAGTTCTGGCCCAATCTTCAGATCTATAGATTGTCCAGAATAGAACAGAAATGAACATCTCATGATGTACAGACTTGCCAATGAAATAAATGGTTGATTCTTCTTTGAGGATACATACGTTTAGCACTTCCTTAAAAAAAAAAAAAAAAATTACAGGTTTTATAGCTGAATTTACTGGATATGGAAACTGCCTTGATTGAGAGAACTGAAAAAGACTGGGCTTCTCTTGCTGTATGATTCTGATACCAGCGTACAACTATGCTCAGTTTAGACAGATGTGACCGTGGTGTTCAAAATAGGAATATTTTGCCATAGATGCTGTCATGTTCTTTAAAATTTATTTTAACACTGTTAACATTAAGACTATGTGATTTCCATTTTATCTTGCTCTAAAGGTGTTTTATATTAATAACTAAGAGAAAAAAAAAATTATGTTTAACATGACTGTATCTAACATAGCACAGCAAAATTAGCCAGGTTGGCAGGGCTTGATGAAGAAGTCTTATGAGAAGTTTTCCATTAACTGCAAAGTCCTGTAGATACCAACTTTAAAGGTAAAATATTAAAGCTGTATACACCATGTTGTAAATAGTTGTCAGGTGTATTTACATTTGATTTTCACCATGACATTTCTGGTCAGCTGCTGACTTTAGGAAAACCACTAAAATTACAGATGTGAAGTATTTTGAAAGACTTCTTTGGGGTTTGAATTTTTTTTCTTAGTTTGCCCAAGAGATATGTTCTTTAACAAATAGCACGGATCTGCTCTAGTTTATCTGTAATTGTGAAATTTGGGTTTGCTAAATGTCTTGATTCTTTACTATTTATTTGCTATCAAGGACCACATTTATTAGTTTGGAAGGTGTGGGTGAATCCAGGCTCTCACCACCATTTGTTTCTCTCTTAGACTCATATCTCAATTACTGAGTTTTATGTTTGTTTTCTTTTTAAATTATAAATTTATGTGGTAAACCATGTTAGTTTTTATATCCTGTGCTAACTACTAGCTAGCAAAGATCCTCATCCTTCATCTTTCTCTTTCACTTTTGTGTTCAGCTGCTCCTGAATAACATACTAAAAATAAACTAACTTTACTGAGGTTGTTTGTTGACATTTATATTCAGTGAGTCATTATAGTGTGTTGCTATATGATTAAGATCTGTTTTGGCTTTTAATCATACATCCATGTGGTATATCCTTGAAAACAATAATTGAATGTTGAAAATTCTGTTTTCGGTCATAGAAATTTAATGAAGTCCAAATCTCTGTAAAATACTAAACTCAGTGTCTGTCTGTTGTCTGAAGATATCAGTAGTCAGCTACCGTGCCTTTTTATTGCAGTAGAAATTCAACACTTATATTAGCAATAGCACAGATAGCTTAAGTGCAACAATGCAGACTGTGATAGACTAAACGGGAATTTTTCATTGTTGTGTGACAATAAGGGACACTAAGTACTTGATGAGAATAGGACATCTAGAATCTAGACTTCAGCTAATTAATTTCAAATGAAGCAAATGAGACACCTGCCATAAGACGTGTGGGTTTTTTTAGTATGATTTTTGTGCATGCAATGTCAAACTTTCTGTAAAAGGCTTTTAGGGATGATAGAGAGGTTATACAAAGAAAATCAATATAAGTATTTTCCAAATAGCATATATGACAATTTATATAAATCTATATATAGCATGTGATATTTTCTATGGCATTGCATGCTATATCGGGATAAGCTGGCAGATTGTGTTTTTTCAGTCCATAGTTCCATGGACATCTATATGTGCATCCTCTGGAAAGTGGCAGCCACATACATTTCATGTGCCAGCGTTGCTGGTGTGGCTGCACACAAGCTGGATCTGGGAACTGATGAACTAATCAGGTACACACTGAGTATCTGGCCTGAGGGTGATGATGCAGCCTGGCTGGGATGGGATGCGGGTGGAGAGAGGGGATTTCAGCTGCAGCTTGCACTTAGTCTTGGTTAAATGGATTGTGAAACCAGCCCTCAAGGTAAGCCTATAGACCGTGTGTGTCCTTACTACATTTTGTAAGCAAACATGCGATGAACACAATGCAGTGCTTCTTATATAATAATTATTAGAGTTGTGTGAATTTTCACAGTACAAGTTGCTCATTTTCACAAGTGTGAATCAGAAGATGTGTGTGGGCAACAATATGAGGGAGAGTTGTTTTCAGTAGTAGTCCTTTTATGCAAACTGACATTTTAAAAACATTAAAGAAAGTAATTAGCAACACACTGTAGAATTAAGTGGACAATATACTTAAAATAAATGAAAAATCAGTTTAAGTTAGTGTATCGTGACTGTATTGATTCCACTGACATAGTTATTAAGTAGTTAGCTCTGCTATGTAGCTTGCTGCTCTTACTGAATTGCTTTGTTTTGGTATTATCCAGCTATATGTCAGGTTAAATCAGTGAGGAGGTAGGGATCTTGGAATTTTCAGTAGGTGCAAAATTCTGTTCTAGCATGGGTTAAGGCAAATATGAACCCTGGTTTCTTAGTAAGGAACATATTTTAGACAGCTGCAAAATTCTTGGTAGGAAACCAGAAGTTTGTCTGGTTTTCAGTCATACCAATTGAAATGTCCAGAGTCATTAGTTTATGGTTCACTTTGTCAATTTATGGATGCTTAAGTAATGGTGTTTTTCCTGCAGTATCTTTTCTTGGTTTTTTGTTTTTGTTTTTGTTTTTTTGTTGTCGTAGTTGTTGTTGTTTTGTTTTGTTTGGTTTTTTTTGTTTTTTGTTTTTTTTTTTTTTTTT
>PYHW01010375.1:4069145-4106286 GCA_013186435.1 Turdus rufiventris | reverse complement strand
TTGGTTTTGGTTTTTTTTTTTTTGTTTTGTTTTGTTTTGTTTTTTGGAGGATTTTGTTGTTGTTTTGGTTTTGTTTCTTGTTTGTTTGGGTTTTTTGGTTTGGTTTGGTTTTTAATTCTTCTTTTAGTGTTGCAGTAGGGTATCACTAAACTGGTAAACATTAGTACATTCTTATACTTCAGAACTGTTTTTCTTCCTGTGTTGGTTAGCTGTAAAGATTTCAAGCAGTTACAATGAACAGTTTAAAAATTGGGACAATACTGCCGTAATTCTTGCAAAATTAGGGATCTGTATGTTGGAAAACCCTAATTAAAACTACCTGCTCCCTTACCACATGCTTCAGTGGTGTACAGCATATTTCAAGGTAACTAAAAGTTGTGCAGGTATAGGATTTATGTGTTTTTCCATGTCTGCATGCAGGAGGGCCATCCCCATCTCAGTTATAAGAGCTGCTGCTCTGTGGTACTTGTGGAGTGATTAAATTGCTTTTTAAATTTTCTACTTATAAAATTTACTTCATGAAATCAGGTTTTTGCACATTTCTTTAAATCCAATCTTAATAATATATTTGTACTTTGCAGCTTTGTTTAGTATCACAAAAATGAAGCAGGTTATAAGTGTCAATGAAGATGTATGTGTTAATACACTTTTTATATGCATGGCAGTATACTTTTGTTTACAGTGACAGTAGGGATGTTTTGAAGAATGTAAAATAAATATTTTGGGATTTTTTTTTTTAACTGAAAAATTCTACCTCGCTTGTCTAGTTGGTTGATTGCAACTTCCTACTAAGTGACAGATTGTTTCCAAATGTGTTTTTACCAAAAAGTTTTCTTAAACACAACAAAAATAATTTAGTCCTTAAAAAAGAAAAAGCAGATTTTTCCCCTAGCTATTTGACACATATAGAAAGTAGAGTTTTAATTGAACAATATAAGGATTTTGGCTTTGATCTAGCCTTTCATATGAAATGTCAGCATTCACAAAGCTCTGATCAGAGAGCAGAAGACTAGGTGCATGGCAGATAGCATTTTTCACTTGTCACTACTAACCAACCTAAAGTAACCATGCAGATACAAACATTGTAGTTTAAATCTTGTGCAGACATGCCTTAAAAAACTGTTTCAGTTTGTCTAGAATAAAATCTCACTTTGAGGAATACATGTACATTAGAAGTCTGTAATCAGTTCCACTTTCAAGGAGTGTGCAAGTAGCAAATGGAGTAAACTGCAGAATGAAAGAAAAGACACCTCCACTTTACTGAATAAACAGTGTTCTGGTAGAGCATTGCTCAAGTAATAAATCTTTGTATTTACCAAACTTTCATGTAGTAGAAATAGATGTCCTGCTGATAAGCGTTTGTTTTTTATAGGTCCATTTATGGCCCTATCACTATCCATAGGACTTGGAATGTAATAAATGACTCCCAGAAGTAGATCAACTAAATTACAGTTTAATGCAGTATTGCTGGGTATAGTGGAGGAGTGATTACACTGTGCCTGAACACTCCTGGCTAGCCATCAAAGGAAGGGACATTGGATTATTTTCTGTGCATCTAATTCTGAAGACCCTGCCGAAGCAAAATGCTTTCTTTTTTGGGTGGGAGGGGGATGAGGGTTTGTGGATGGACTAAAGCTTGAAAAGAAACATTGCATTACAGGGAAATACACGGTAATAAACTGACTTAATTCCTCCTCTAGACATGAACATGTTGAAGGCCAAAGCAAGACATTTTTCACTTTAGGAATGAAATAAAAGAAGTTGTATGTAGCCTTCAGAAAATTGCAGCTGCAGTTACTTATTCTTCTTTTTCATCCCATCCCTGTAGCCTATGTAATAAAATTTCACCTCTGATTTAGACAATGTCATTACATAGTAGTAATTCTTGTTTGTTAATAACTCTGTTTTGTCAGGTAGCCAACTTTACGATGCAGTTATTATGGAAAATGTCCCTGTGCCAAAACTTGTTCTCTGACAGGTTAAGAATTGCACAAATCAAGAAAAATATGAAAGATTTTGGAGGTTTTTTCTTTTCCAAAAATAAAATTTGTGTGGTTGTTGCTAAGTGGCAACCTGGTGTACATGTTCCAGAGAGCAGAATTATGGGAACTGTCTAGAAAACTCTTAAGGTTTTTTTGGTAATTTTTCCCTTTGGTAATTTTTCCCACATGAAAATTATTACTAATTTTCCTGCAAGTCCTGCAAGTCATAGTCACAGTATTTTCTAGTGCAAATAGGCCTATCATTTTGCTTTGAAGAGATGAAGAACGTCAATAGGGTCTCTTCTGCTGGCTCTTCCTTCAGATTGCTGAAAGGGACTGCTGGTGCCACATAACCTTACTGCAGTAATATGCAAGAATCTATTTGAGGTTTTGACCAGATGGTGTCAGTTATGGAACCAAGAAGCAATCTCAGGAAATACAGAAGTTAAGGCTTGATTACACTGTGTTAACTGTTTATCCATACGCATCATATTAACAGCTGTAATTAATGACAACAGCCTTTTAAAAATAGGAATGTCTAAGATGTGACTGTACTTTGTTTTCTGTGCTTAAAAATTATCTTTGCCTTGTGCTATGGATTCTTTGCTCTAATGTCTTTGAACTTAAAATTGCAGAAATTTAATTGAATTTGCCTTGTGTTTCAAAAGCAGATTAGTCTTTGAATATTTAGTTCAGATTTCTCTCGCTAAACAGTATATGAGAATGTACTTGGTATATTGAAAGCTTCTGTATTCCTTCTCTGCTTCTCAAAGGAAATGTTGAACAGTTGTTACTCTGAGGTAACTTGATCTCAGTAACTGGTATAGAGTTTGTCTTTCAGCATTTTTGGGTTTTCATTCATATATGCGTTTTTTTATGTACTTTGTAGTCTTGTTTGGTAAAATGCCTTTTGGGCAGAACAACTTTTATAGGCAAAGATGCTATCTCCTACTAAACATGAGTATCATTATACAAGCTAGACTATTCTGGTAGTTGTCTGACACCATATGCGGGAATATCAAGAGGGCACCTTGGATATTTCTGTTGATTCTGATAATTCTGATAATGACTTCTGATATACTCTGTCTATTCCTTTGCTGTTTCTTAACCACCATTTTGCATTTAACACAATCTACTATTTGGGTTCTCCAACAGGTTAAGCTCCTTACTTTTGTGACATGAATAGACATAATTGTTATTATCCCAAAGATGGGTCCATTGTATTACTGGCTCCATAGCAAAACATGCTCTTACACTGGCAAGCTGAGCTTATTTAAAGTGCCAGCCCAATTTAACTTTTCTTGCACTCACACTAAATGCAGCACTTGTATTTCTGTGTTGCTTCCAAGCCAATTATTCGCATACGTTTAAAAAGCAATCAGATCTGGTCTGTTAGGTCAAGATAATATGAACATAAATGCACATTCTTACAAATAAGCTGCCCTAAAATATAAAGTAGAAAAACAAATGTAGTGTGAAATGCTAGGGGAAATGCAGGCAAGGCATAATTAGCAAAGGACAGTAGAAATGCTGTTTTGTTAGGACTTGAATAGTAACAGTCAATTAAGTTCTCACAACAGGAAACAGCAAATCATGTAACAAAGAAACATTATCTCTCTCTACAGCATAAAGTTTATAAAAAGAATCACAAAACTGGGGCAATTAATAGATCAGAAGTCATGAGTTAAAAAACCAGAGGGGACCGACTTAATATTTATTTGCAAAGAAATCTATCTCTGTATATTGCAATAATTAATAGACTTAATTTTTTAATATAGTATATGAATGATGGTAGTTTATATAAAACAAGCACATATATAAAGCATGGCTGGGGATGTATTGTGGTAAATAATATGTAGGTTATAATTGTAGGCTTGGTAACTGAGGCATAACCATCATTACTCAAACTAACTGTAAAAACTCAGATTATCAGTTCAAAGTTAGATAATAGGGATATGATTAATGTTTCTTCCCTTCCTTTTCCTCAGTACCAGAATAATGGAAGTGATCTAAGATGGATAAACAGAGAGGTTCTGCAGCATTGTGTTATATGTAAAGAGAAAGTAGTTATAAGCAATTCAAGAGCTCAAACTTTTTTAATAAAGTTGAAACTTACACTGAAAAATTTAGCATTTCTACTTAAATACCTTGAATTGCCCCCCGAAAGCTTTGGCAACCATGTAAAGGCACCTATTCAGGTACTTTCATTGAATTTCTTGTATTGCATTATGTGGATGTCTGTAGTAAGCTGATTTTCAGTATATAAACAGTAGAAACTTTCTCCTCCTATAGTAAGATCTTGCATATGAAAGGTAAATACTTTTCTTAGGACCAGAATCAAGCCCCAGGAGAGGATACAAGGATATTTCAAGGGTAACACAATTAAGGGAAGAAATAACATTATCTGGAAATGTTCTGTTATCTGGAATTTCTGGCTTACTTCTCTGAAGCTTTTCCAAACATCACGTGTCAGGGCAGTTGAGAAAGGTACAATTTTCCATTTAGTTCCCCAGAGCATGCAGGGATCTGCTTAGCAATTTTTTGAATTGGGGTTATTTTGAGAAAGGCTGATGCCAAATAGATATCCAATAGATTTTTAATAGCTGTGCTAAGTTGGCTAGTGATACCATGGGTTTTGACTGTGCTGCTTTTACTCTTGTTTACTTAGTATTTTGAATGCCTTATTACAATGCATACGTAACCCTGGTTATTTGGAAAAAATCCCTCAATTCCTTCCCTCCTCTCTCTCCCCACCCTAAAAGTAAAAAACATCCCCCCCCGCCAAAAAAGAAAAAAAAAAAAGAAAAAAATGGAAAAATGGGGGGGTGCAGAAAGGAAGGAAAATATTTAGCCTCATTTAAAACAGAGAGAAGAAGGCTGCTGTAAATCAGTTCCAGAAACAGTGGATAAGGAGGGAACAGGGAGAGGGGGAACACAACTTGACTCTGCTTTGCCTCTTTTACCCACAGAGGAATGTTGCCAACAGGAATATGGACTTGTTGGAAAATAAATAAAGTGACCCTACTCAGAGCACAAAAAGAGTAAAATAAATCTGTCTGAGTAGGTGTTTTTTTACAATGTTTTTTATATTTGCTTCTGGGCCAGTGCAGCAACACAGTGTTCATTAGACACAGCAGTGCAGTCCAACAGTCATACACGGAGTGTAATGTGCTTAATGTGGTGCTGCTGCAGCTCCGTACCTGCATGCAGATGTTGTCCAACAGTTAATGTTTAACTTCACTGGTTTGCCTTTGGTTTGCATGTTTCCAAGAGTGCTTTTTCTTCAGCAGTGTTTTGAGACTTTTGTCCACTGTAGAAATACTTTAAATGTAATAAATAGAACCAGTGGTAACATCTTGGAAATTGTGAATGCCCCAAAACACTTGGTAATAAAAGGCTAAAAAAGTACTGGTATCTTGAGACACTATAGAGTCAAAGGCAAATGAAATTTAGGGTATACACAATATGACATTTTGTACTAAATCCCAGACTGAAATTTGAAAAAGTAATTTGGATTCTGTTGGACTTGAATAAAGTGTTTGGATAAAGTGTTGGGATTTTTTTAAATTCCCCTTCTCCATTTTCAGCAGAGCTCTAATAGTTTGGGTTTTTTTAATTTTTACTCTGCCATGGCAGCTTTAAAATGCCAACAGCTTCTACAGCAGAGAATTTTAAAGAATCATTCTTCCTGTAGATAATTTCAGAAGCAGAGGAAAAATTTTAAAACAAACCTTCACATATGCCCCTGGAGATACCCATCACAAATATTTAATATAAAATAACTGACTTCAACTGCCCAAGACATGACGCTTCTTCATTGGTGTGTTTGCATATTAAAACTTTATGCAACAAACAGTACTGCATTCTGTGTGGTAAGTGATGAAATTTTAGAACTCAGTGAATTGCTGATTTTTAGCTGATTTGTAATAAATGTCCATCAGTGTTGACACAATCCCACTCTGAGGGTCAGTCTAGGACTGGCTTCAAGGGCCATTCTTATGACATCCTTCTGTTTAAAAAACCAGGAGAGATGATTTATATTTAATGTGAGAATAATCTCATGAGGCTTTGCCCAAGAGGCTTCCACTTAAGGTGCAGATAGGACTGACAAGTTCATTTAACATATCACTGCCATTGCAATGGGCTGGCTGCTTCTCTCCTGCACCTGACTCAGTCTAGCCATTTGTCTGATTTCTCAGTGATTTGATTCATTTCGCTAAGCTGGTGAAAAACAAGTCACCCACCCATACCCACACACATGCTTTGGGGTTTCCTGTCTGCTTAATAATCTGAACTGTCTCACTGCAGTGTCAGGTGAACAGCACAGGCTGTTAAGGACAGGCTCCCTTTGTGAAATATTACTGTGGCATGGCTGTATTAAAACTACAGGCTACGAATGACTGCGTGGTACATAATTTATAAGAAACTGAATTATGCTACTTCAGGTAAATACTCTGTAAAACCAGCTGGAGATACCATTCAGAGGTCACATGTGTTGAGTTGCAGTAAAAACACAAAGATTTTCTACTGCTGTTGAATAAATATTTGAGGCAAAGATTGAAAGTACTAATGAGAGCATAAAAAGGAAGTGGCATAACTGGAAGATAAAAATGCATAGAAGATATCACTTAAGAGCAAAAGAAGACAGAAGGCATTGAATGAAAGGGTGGCTTTTTTTGTCATACTTACAATAGCCATCAAAGATAAATAATACCATCAAGAGAAGCCTGTTTAAGCTGTGTCTCATAGTCCAAAGAAACATAGTCTTCCCAAATGTGGGTTCCCATTGGCCTTAACTTTGCATGGGACCAAGAAGAAATGTTGTACATTCTTCTGCTGTACCATAAATATAGAAGCATTTTAAAAAAGCATTTAGCCCTTTCAGATATGGCAGCCTCATATTTGTACTGCCTCATTAAACTGAGAAGACTTAAAACATAAATTGATTACTGAACAAATGTTTTATTAGTTAAGTGGGAGCTTACAGGCAGCATTTTGCTGGTTCTGTGTACTACTTACTTCACTTCTCTGATCTCTAAAATGTACGTGTGGTAAGACCAGCCCTTGCCAGTTCTGTGAAATGCTGCAGATTTAGTGAGAAATACATAGGAAAGTGTGCAGAAGCCACTTGGCTACCAATCTAATGCTGGAGAAGGGAGGTCACTGTGCAAACTAGGTGATGAGTGTCTGTGAAATCTGGAAGTAAAAACCTGTACAGGATGTTGACTCACATAACATAGACAAAGTCTTCACATGCAAGCTGTCTTCCAAAGGCACTGTGCTTTTGCTTTTCCCTGCTTCCCTGGTATGTCAGTGAGCTCAGCCTCTCAGTCTTGTCTTCCAGCTCTTTGGCTTGCCACTTGCAGGGCATATTTCTAGACTTACTCACCTATTCAGAGCAAATGTGTGTAAATACTGAGTGGAAAAAACCCACCCAACTCTATCACCTTACCATTAAGCAATGTGGGAAATGTTCCATTGCATTAAGAAGAAACTGGTGATCCTTTGTTATGTATATCCACTTATTGATAATATTAGTGCTGTACTACTGAAGCTTATTGATTGCCTCTTGAAATTACCTCTTTCTTTCAGTTGTCCACACTGAAAAGGACTTTTTTGTATGAGGTTTATAATGGAAAACCACGTTGTAGCCTTTGAACCTGGTAGTATTATACTTCTTCAAATATCAATATCAGCACTGCCACTTTCAAATTAGTGGAAGTGTAGATCTTTGAGAACAAAGGGCTCATGTGATTTCAGTGGGTTTTAATCCTGGATTATTCAGTCAGAACTCGACCTTAAAATATAATAATACCAAGTGGGAGGAGAATGCTTGGAATTTTACTGCTTTTCATTGTAAATGATAATGTATCTATCTAACTTTTAAAAAAATGTTTATTTATATTTACTTCTTAACAAAAGTTATAATAGTATCCAGTTGATTCCATTAATACCAGGCTATTTTATCAAAGTGGGAATTTGATCCAAACACTTCTGTTTGTCTCTTGAAATACTGCTAGGACTACTTATTTCTGATTCTGAGCTTATTTTTGATTTAGACTTTGCAGGTGGTGCCTTGCACTTTGTCACAAAATCCCTGTCAATCTTAAATAGTTGAGATTGCAGAGCAGGTATTTTATGTCCTTGTGATGCCCAGCACAACCTTTCAGACAATAACTGCTTTATATGCCAAATGCATTTTGCTGCTTCTGAAAGTATATTGACTGGGATTAGTTTTTATTTTGCACATCTAAATGTCTATGTTTACTTCCTTTTGAGCAACTATTATGAAGAATATATATTGAAAATGTTGCCGCAAAAGGGTTTTGAGGTTTCCCTTAGATTTTTGACTTTAGTTTATGAGCTCCTTACTAGCTTTCTTTTGAGCTCTTAAAGAATGTCACCTGATTTCTCTTACTAACATTGCTGGAGTAGCAAGTCTTCCATCTGAAGACTTTGTCATTGAAAATTTGTAATGGTTTTCTCCCCCACACCCTCTTCCCTGATGAATTCATGTGAGCCTTTTTCATGCCCATACAAGGTCTAGGCCTTCCATGATTGAAAAAAGGGATTCAAAACAGGGGAACAGCCAGCAAATAAGTAATTTTTTCTCTGTAAAATTACTGGAGGGCTTGGAGGAGGCAAGGATCCTAGAACCTTTTCAAGTAGGCATTATTCGGAGATCTAGTGCAATAAGAATTTATTAAGAAACTTTTTTTAAAAGTGAATATAGGCTCAATATATTCCTTCCTTACTCCCCCCCCTGGTCCTTGTATGTTAGTTATTCTGAAAAATTAGCAGAATAAAAAAGTTACTGAGAGTAGGAACTACATGGCAGTTTCTGAGAGGGCTGGAATTATTGTAGCCCTGACTTCTATGGATTCTTCTTATGATTTATTGCAAAATCTGGCTGAAAGTTTTTCTTTAGACAGAGCATTAATTCTTGTCTGCACCATTGCCTTGTTCATAACATCTGTGAAGATGTAATAATATTTGAGACTTCTATCCTTGTGACATTTGGTTGAAATATGTTGGTTGCTCTTCTTCGAAGACCAGTCTGAAAGGGGGGCTGTTGTGTGTTGAAACTGGTTTGGTTCATTTTTCTCCTTAATCTGGCTTGAAAATTACAGGAAACTGGGGAACTTTTAAATACTATCTCATAACTGGGCTAGTGTTTAAACAAGTGCATGTAACTCTACAAACACCTGAACTCCAGAAACATTTTCATGTTGGAGGAAGGGCTGGGGAAGAGCAGTGTGTCAGATCCATTCACCTGGATTTGATGGGTGCAGTAACAAATTGTAGACTTTTCCTTGCCATGTTATGGGTCTTCCAGACAGTCTGTGACTTCTCTGTTCTCAAGTAGCAAAACTGAAAGCTGGAAGCACAACAAAACTCAAATGTAGATTCAAGCTGTTAACTCTTGCTCCTGTAAGTATGCTATCTTATATGCAATCTTACCAAAGTGAACATAAGCTGCTCAGGTACTAAGGAGTAACCTGCAAAATGAAACAAATAGTTTTGCTTCAAGAAGCTGGAGAATCGGGCTGAATTCGACTGCCTTGAAGACTTGGAAAAAAGGAAACAAAACAAACCCAAAAGCCAAACAGCTTGGAAGCAATACAACAACTTTGTGACAGGAACCAGGACTTGTCTAAAGAAAAACATAACAAAAACAAATAAACAAAATAAATAAAACCACAAACAATCAAAACAGCCCCAAACAAATCAGTTCTGTACTGTGAAATATAAAGTTTTGAAAGTGAAAGTAGTGTTCCCATTGAAGTCAGTAGCTCTAATTTGTACATAATGTTTACTTGGTCTCATCTTTAAGGGTGCCCTTTTTTTGTTTACAGAACCAACTTTAAAAAAATCCTGTAAAAATAATTTACAAATCTGTTAACCATTTCATATAGAGTGTCTTGACTTGTAAAGTCAAATCTATCAAGTTCTTAAGATACTGAGATACTTTTAAAGATATACTCAAGATGTATTCAGTCTTGCTAGATCGTTACTCTGAGTTACTACTTTCAGACTTCATTTTAAAAATCCAACAAATGTGTAAAATTTGCTTGTAATCATTCTAAAAATGTTGCAGTGTTATGTGTAGCCTGAAACACATATTAACCTTAAATCCCTCATTAGTTTGCAACACAAAATCAAATCTTTTCCAGCTTCTAAAAGTAGAATGAATAGGTAGACTAAGTTTTGGGGTTTTACTCTTTTTATATGCTAAAAATTGAAATATAGTGAAGCCTTTTGTAATATCTGATCTGTCCTTAGCCTGGTGTTTCTAATCTGGCTCAAGTAGAATATGGATAAAGGCAAAATAAATGCAATAGTCATAGGAAAGCAACAGACAATATTTTAAAGAAAAATTCTTAAAGCAACACAGATTTTTTTTTCCATTACTTGGAAATGAGTGAATTTAAGCAACTTGAAAGAGTTAGTTCTCATTTTTGCATCAGTCAGTCAATATTGGCTTGAGGATTACCAAATATTTTCATTTCAATAAAATGGGAGCAGTTTTTAGCTACATCAAATTTATTTCTGGCCAGCACATCAAATAACTTTAATGTAGCCAAATAACTAAACCCCAAAAAACGGACTAAACATTCACTATCCCTGAGGTATAAAATTTAACTGAGGTGCAAAGTGCTTCCTGGCCTGACCACCAAGAAAGTGTTAGGATATTGTAGGAAACATAGGTAATGGTTTTGGTTCATATATTTTCATTAGAGTGGTTTCAATACAGAAGAAAAAAATTGGATTTCAGCATTTCTGTAAGTATGTTTTGGGTGTCTTATTAGGATTTTTTTTTGTTATCAACACTTACATTTTGTTGTGGTTACCTAAAAAATGAGGTGACACATACAGAGGTAGTGCATCAGCAGTTGTAATAAACCTGGCTTTTCTTCAAAACACTTATTACAACTTCATTGCTGCACCTTCCCTCTAATAAGATGATTTTATTTCATTTTTTTGTAGAAAAATACATATTCTTGGAGAAGAAGTGATCAGCAATTGATTGATACTATGTCTTGATGAAGAAAATCACAATTTTTAATAATTTTGTTAATGTATATAAAAAATAGGTTTTGTTGTTGTTATTGTTATTATTATTACTTCCATTCCTTATCCTGTCGCTGAATATGATATTTAGCAGCATCAGTAGTGATCAATCAATGAGCAGTAACTTGGGTTGTTGGAGTTTTTTTTAAAGTTAAGCATTGCAATTTCTGTTTAATACATCTGCAGACTTGCTGTAGATGGTCATTAAAAGCATCTCCAGGAAGCCGTGTGGTGTGTGCATGCCTGGGGGAGGGGTTGGCTTTAGTTTTGTTTTTTTATTCATAGAGGAACATTGATGTAGAAATCAAAAGCTCTAAGTAAAAAGAAAACACTTGTTTCCAGAATAGTGAAGACTTTTTTTTTTTTTTTTTTTCCCTAGTCTTTTAAAATTTGGAAGTAGTGTGGTTTGTTTTTATTGTGAAAACTCTCAGGAAGAACAATTCAGAGTCGGTGCCATTCTTCCCAGCTGAATGGCGCCTGGTTTGTGAAATGGAGCAGCTGCGGTAGTTTTAGCTTGGCTCACAAAACCATTTGCTTTTTAATCAAGAACTTCAGATTCTGTGGTGGTTGTTCATGATGGAGATGGCCAGCTCTGCCCTGAGAGACAGCTGTAGTATAATTGAGACACACTATGTGAAGCAAATATAAATGCTGGATGGATGTCTTAAAAGCAGCATATTCACTAAACTGTAACTGAATTTTTAAAAGGATGAGAAGCTTTTATACAGGCAAGAATTTACTATGTGGTGAAACATTTTATGCATAGTGATGTTCTTGCATATATTGCATAAACCAGGGTTTAAATCTTCAGCATTAGCATTCAAGTTATACAGTAGAGCAATCCAAGTTTTGGTGAAGTGTGTATATAACTGCATAATGAGAAATGCTACAATTTTCTGAAAACATCATTGCAAATGTATTTGAGGTCTCTTTCTTAAATTTGTCTGGGACCTGTTGTTTGTCAAAATGCAGGTATGCATGTCACCCATTCATACAGATGCTTATTATAAGAAATAAAGATGCTTGTATTTTAGCAAATGGAATATGAAGCCACTGGACATATAGAGAGGAGTCATTAATCTTTGGTGGCAGTTACACATTTAGAAAAACTTGTTCAAGCAGGTAAGTATTGTGAAAATAAGTGCTCAATCTTGTATAATGTAAAACCTCAGACTGACAGTTTGTTTTAGAAGGGTTTTTTCTAAATAGCAGTTTGACTAAGTCAAAAATACCTTGTTTCACAGCACAAATCAAAAAGTGCTGCCCAGATGTTAAAGAAAAAGTTTTAACATTTTGTAGTAATTTTATAGTCACAGTTAATAACTAGTTTGAACTTGGAGTGTGTAGTTGTATGTTTCATGCTGAACTATACACTTTCCATTTACATGACAAGTTTGCTATGGATTTATTATACATATCAGAATGTTTCACTTTCTTCAGACAGGCTATTTCATTTCCTTGCTGCTTTTAAAATAAAGCTTAGCTTAACTTTAAAAAAGCAACAACAGTCCCAAGTAATATGAAAATAAGGGGACCTTGTGGCAGAATATGATGTTGCTCCTAGATGTCCTCCTTTGTTTTCAAACACTTTGTCCCATTTTATGTTTCCAGTGTGTGCAGTCTCAAACCTCTTTGATGCTGACTAATTGGGGGGGGTGGGAAGACAATGTAAAAGGGTTAATCCGTTACACTGGTATTAATGAGTCAGCTGGATCCCTGCCATTCTCTCATTTCTGGTTCACTTAGCACCAATTAGCACAAATGACACTTATTTTTGTGGGAAGCAAGCTATGAGGATTGTAGGTAATGCAGACCTTAGAGGAGAACAGCCTGGTCTCAGGTTAATATAGGTAGATAAATCCCTGCCATGTGGGCTGAGCTCAGAAATAATCCTGTTTTCCTACTGGACCCCTGAGAACACTGAGAGTGGTGGTAGGGATGTTTTAAGCTCACACGTGATAGATGAAAAGGTGGTCAGGTTGTTTTCTGAACTCTGTTCTCTGGTGTGCTGCTGGGGATTTGAGCTTTGGATATACTCACCTGACACCCAAGTATTAGAAGTGAGAGGGTGAAAGAAAGTAATTATAGGCATGTCTGTGCAACTGAGAGCCCCTTTTTTAAATTCCAGAACTCTTGTGACAAAGTTTTGAAAAAGTTTGGTTGCCTTTTTATGCAGTGATAATGTTTCTGTGGTCTGTCCTGAGCTTTTAATTTGGCATTCGAGACAGTAATAAAGATCCACTAATTCAGAGATGTATTTTATTTTCATTACTTTTGATTACTACTGCAATTGTAGAAGCAGGTAGGGAAAAGGAAATTATCCTTCAGGATACACTTGTAGTCCAATGKTTTTTAGTAATTTAGAAACAAATTCCAGCAAGACAAACTCAGAATACTTCTCTTAGACCTTCTTTCAGCAGGTGCCAGAGCCTTTTCTTCCGTGTCAAATCTCTGCAGTTGCTGGGGTGATCTGAGAGGCGTGCTTACATCCCATATCTGAAACTTTGTATTGTAGTAGAGCTTTTCTTCTGATGGCAAACTTTCAGATCAGCTGTCCAGGTTTAATGTACCCTCTGTCTTGGAGGATCAGTTATGTTGTTTATAGGAGCGTTTGACTTCAAATGTCTTCATCTGAGAGCAATTTTTCCAATTTATTCACTGCATATGGAGCAGGTGTTTAACATAGGTGCCCCCTGGGCACCTTTTGGGAAAGCCTGCTAGCAATACCTTTGTGGGAAGCCTCATCTCCTAAATTAGAGATCTATGTTGCAGCTATTCCCTTTTCACAATGTTAGCCCCAAAACATTCTCTGCATTTGTACACCACACCTGCATTTTGACAAACAATAGGCACAGTCTTTTAACCTCCAAGTTGCTTAGAAAGTTTGAGACTGGTTGTTTTTCAGGCTTTTGTTCCTATTTAATCCCTTTGGGGCAGAACAGTAACTCAAAGTCAGTTTTTTCTAACTACAGTTTTAAAGTTAAGTAGTGTGGGATATCTCAAAGGCAAAATCCTGTATGCTGTTTTCTTCCATTTCTGATCTTACTCATTTAAGAGTGTTTTGGCCAGTAGTGGTTTTGCAAGTGAGGAAAATCTAGATTTTATCAGTTTACCACCACCCAAAAGCAAAGGTGCTACTTTCCTCCACTTCAGTGAATCTTACTTTAATCCAGCTCTGGCGTTTGCAGGACTTTGTCAGTTGGCTCAATTCCCAGAAAAAGATGGGATTATAAGCAGAAAGTTTATTTTTTGTCAGAGTCAGTGCAAGGGAAAGGCCTTTGAGTGCGGGGAACAGAAATTCTCTTTCTTAGCAGTGGTGAGTGATTAGATGAGCTCTCGTGGTCTCACACAACATCACTTTTATTCAGGCAACAATTAAACGACTGATCATATTGCATGCACAAATAGTTGCTCTGTTGAGAAAATCACCCTGTCTTAGACTAGCTCTGTATGCAGCTGGGCTGATCTTTTGTCACCCTGAAGGAGAGCCAGTCGCTTTGTCCTGCTTCAGACTCTACTCTTTTGCTATTTAATTTTTCTCCAATTTTGTGGGCATTCTTCTGGGTTAGTGTTATGCTGTTCTAGTAAGGTGAATTGGTTCAAAGGGCTTGAGTGATGGAGCAGGTATGGCAAGAGGGAAGACAAAAGTGGGAGGTATGAATGGAAATGCATCCTTGGTCGTTGGTGCTGCTCAGTTGGCTCAGAGTGTCTCATTGCTCAGATGTCTGATAGGGAGCCAGCTCTGGAACCAGGTCTGGTTCCTGTGGTTTAGAGAGAGGAGTGGACACCTTAAGGAGCCAGACTACCCTCAGAATGGATGAGGGGAATGGCAGGAGTGAACCACTCAGAGTGGAGAGGAAAGACAGGTCACAAATTTTGACAGCATTTGTCAGCCATGTACATTTTCTGCCCTGTTGCAGTGTTTGTGTGTGTAAAACTCCAGGCGTTAAATCTCTTGTCCTCACCTTAAAGGAGTTATGAAGGAGATATGAAAGAAGATATGAAATCAGGTATCTTCCAGACAGAAGCTGTGTCTCTGTGGAAGAAAAGGCTGCCATGTTGTTTTTATAGCCCTGGATTTTTTTGTCCTTCTAGTTTTCTCTACATATCAGGCTGCATGATGATTGAAGGCAAATTGCAATGTGATCTGAATATAGGACATGTTTTTGAGTAGAGCACACATAAAGCAGTAACTGCATAATGGAAAGTTAATTCTCTCTTGTTTTGTGAAAAATCATTAATGTACTATAGCAGCTGCCTATCAGATACAGGAGTACAGGTCTTTGTGACCTAGAATTTCATCTGCCAATTTGCAGCCAGTTGAATCAGTATACGTGGTAACACAGCCCTTCGTGCATAGGATGGGTTGGTTCATTGGCTTGGTTTGTAGGGAGACATGAGGGTGACATTGTTGGTCTGTGCTTTTCTCTGAGTACTGAGTTCAGGCAGGAGGTGATAAGGAGCATGGCTAGGAATGGGAAAGGATATCAATATGAATGTTTCAGGACTCATCTTCACAAAATTCTTCATGTTCAGGGTTCAGGTCAGTGCATCTTAAACAGAATTTACAAAAATTGTATGACCTCACCTACTTTTTTAATACCTGCAAGAAAATTAAATGCTTGGATAGATTCTTTGCATTGACCAAGCCAGGTTTTAGATTTTTCATAAAATTACATTATCCGTGGTATTTTTTCAAGCCAGTCTATGGAAGTCCTTCCGAAAGAGCTGTCATCCAGACTGATACTGTTCACATCCATAGAGGGCTCCTTCAACACAGCACTGCAATATTGTGTAGTAAGTGCTCATTTTCTGATTCCCTGGCGCTGATGTAGTGAAAATGAATGCAACTTTCTCATGAGGAGAAAGCAAAAGACAAAAAGTTACACTTTTGAATCCTTAGGAAGAAAAGGAGGAGAACTAGGAATATGTATTATTCTTTAGTTTCCTACAGCCTACTGGTAATAACAAAAATTAGCATTTCCTAATATAATAACTTGTTTGGGTTTTTTTCCTGTATTTGAAACCTTTGTGCTTTTGATATGTGATGTCTAGCACACCTTTGAAACTTTCCATGTTGATTTGTCTTGTGTTAGGAGTGAAGACTATATTCAGGTCTGAAATATTGCCTCCTGTTATTTTCGTGATGGAAAACAAGACTGATTCTACGATAGGGTATGCTTCCACAGGGCAGCTTAACAGTCTGAAGAAAGAGTCACTCTGCTTCTTGCTCCTGGAAGCAGGATTACTTTCCATCACCCGTGAGCCAGCTCTGCCAGCTCATTTAATGTCTCTGATTTAGCCCATGAAATTAGCAGAAAACTAACCCAGCAAAATAGGGAGTACATATTTGTCTTTTTGTTAGCCAGTTCAGTGAGCTCAGGGGGCTCACAAGCACTTGAGAGAATTTGGGGGCCACCACAAAGGAAAGAGCAGGAGCACCCATGCTGAAAGGAGAGGCAGGACTGCTCCTTTTGGCAGCACTGAGCTGTTAGCCTGACTCAGCCGTGTTGTGAAAGCTCACCCTTAGGTAATAATGTTCACACTACAGGTTGACTGACAGTTCTTCAAATAGTAGCCAGAAGGGAGTTACCAGCTGTACGCAGTTTGTTTTTGTAGGGTGGCTTTGTCTGTTTTCAGTGTGCTGTGTTTTGAAACAGATACTTATTCTATTCTAATCGTGTTATTGCATGAGAAAGTTCTGCCGAAAAATTACTTGTGCGGGGCGGACCTGTCTGGGAACTTGATGTTGAGCAAGTGAATAAGGAACCACAGAACCTGGAAAACTTTGTACTTTGGTTTCTGGGACGATTTGCCTGTTGCATTGGGAGGAACTCAGAAACTCTTGTACTTCTTGTCTACGGAGGATTGCAAGCTTGACAGCCTGAGGCAGAGTATGGTCCTTTGGCTTTGAACATTGTGAAGTTTTTATCAGAAGATCTGGTAGCCCCTGTTGATGTAGTTTACACATCACCATGGATCTTAAGTGCCCATAAGCCTGGAGTTCCACTGAAACCTTGACTGCAGAGCTTGAAATCCCTTTCAGCTCCCCAGGGCCTCTGCGGAAGTGGGTGGGTGATTGCCATCTCAGAAAAAAAGAAATGCTCATTTTCCAAAACTGCCCATCTGCCTTTGTGCTCTTGGAGCTGGCATGATCCTATGTGGGTATTTTGGATTTGGTTTTTTACAAATTAAATTGTTTAATATTCAGCTAGAAAATTCAATTTCCATGCAGAGTTTAGGGAAGACGCTGATTTACAGTGTAGGCATAACTTAAGCGTTTGTAGCCCTCAGTTTCACACCATGAACATGTGATAATAAAACAGATGCTCTGACCTTTCTTAATTTACTCCGCAAATAAAAAGGATATGGTACAAAGTCCTGGCAGATTTTTCTTTAAAATTGATTATTCAAGACTGCCCAGTTATTATGATTATTTTCTCTTTGCTTTGTGGGCAGTGTTAATGTCACTTTTTGGTGTGCGTGCAAACATTTGGGCATTTCACTGAATGATACAGCCAAAACTGTATCAGCTGGACTTTTACATCTGTTGCTCTTATATTTTTGTAAATGGATATCTTAATGTGATAGGGCTTTTTTAGACTTCGTAAAGCAAATTCCTCTGTTTAGGAATTTTTATTCATCTCTTTTTCTCCTCCCCAAAATAACTTCTGCCCTTTTCCTTGTATACTTTTAAAGAATGATTCTGGTTCTTTTTTTGTGCTGATAAATAATTTTTTCCCTAACAGATCTGCACTACTGTGTTTGAATTGAATAGTTAGAAAGGTTTTAAAGTAATGAAACCAGAAATACTGAAAATCTGTGAGTATTTAATACTACTTATGTTGTTGCCTTTAAAACTAAGGAATCTAGCAGCGATGTGTTGAAATGAACATTTCTGTTTTGTTTACACACAAGTCCAGAATAATCCAGAAGTTCGGTGGTATAGTTATTTCTACAAAGCTGGCTTTATGAATAACGTTCCTAGAAATATTAAACCAGATTAAAGCACAAAAATAATCAGAAAATAACACTTTAATCCTAGTTAATCCACATTATTGACCTGTGTGCTCAAAATAAATAAATAAATAAAAACAGGTAGTCCTTTAATCATTAGTGTGGAGCTGGTTGTTCTTGACAGAGGTATTATCCAAAATTCAGCTGCTATGCAGGTTCTTGTCCTTTCTGAGGACATGTTAAATGGATTTATGTTTTGGTTTGTGAGGAGACTTGGCTGATTAGTTTTAGATCCCTTTGTAAGCCTGAGATCAGAAGATGATACTAATACAACAGAATTAACTGTGTAAGTCAAAAGTAGTTTTTCAAGGAGTTGGGGAGGCAGAGATACTTTGTTATTGAATAATCTGTTGAGATTGCTTTTGGATGTAGGCTTTCCTTTTAATAAATACTCCAAGCCTCTCTGTATCAATTTTAGGTATGTTTATAAAGTTGTGATTGTCACTACAAAAATGCAGAGAATTTATAATTTTTAGAGAAAAAAAAGTCCAGGCTGTTCAAAAAATAATCTGTAAGCATGTTTCAGAAATGCACAAGCGGCAGTGGTTGTACCATAAGGTTTTCTGCTCAGAATTGACAATATGTAGTCACAGTGACATAAGATTTTTCAAGGCTGGTGTCTAGAAAGTAAATTAAAAAAAAAAAAAAAGAAAGTGGGGAGGGAATATTTTTTGAACCACCGTATTTGTAAGCCTTCTAACAGAATAATAGGTATTGTGATTTAACTTTCTGCATCAGTTGTATTGTGCCTGTGTGGCATGCAGACCTAAGTGTGTTTCTGGGTATCTATGTAACTTTGTGTGTGGTCTTTATGTTTAAATTAATTTTCCTTAACTTTGTTTCAGAATTAGTGGAGTTTCCACACTTCTGAGAGGATAGTAGCACTGGGTTATAAAATGTTTGTTACTTTGGAGATTTCTCATAACTATGCTACATAAAAGGTACCTTAAATGAGTGTTCTGTCCTATTTCGAATTTTCTCCCATGAAGTATTAACTCAGCTTTCTAGTACTTTCAGAGTTTCTAGAAGATATGACAAGAGGTTCAAAATTAAAGTGAATGTTGCAGGCAGCTTCTCACTTGAAGGCTGGTTATTGGGATGAGGCCCTATGTGAGCATGAGTTCATCTCAGTGCATTGTGGGACAAAGATATAAGTGGCCCTAATATGAGTGGACTGATTGATTTACAAATTTTTAGATGGGATTTTTTTCCCCTCTTCCTTTTATATAAAGAGTATTCCTTGTTTTAAATAGCCAAAATGCTATCTAGAGAATAAAACACAGCATTTCCTGGAATAGTTTATTGAGGATCTCCTTGAGGATTTCCTAGTCCTTCTGCACTGCTAGAACAGCCCTGAGCATTTCCCTGCATTATTACAGTGGCCTCCCTTGCCTTCCCTTCATTCACAGTGACCAACCACAGCAGTATTTGCCAATTGACCAAGCGGGCCAACAATAACAGAGCAATGGGTTTTTCCTTCGGCTGGGGCATTACTCCTAGTCTCTTTTTACTATCCAGCTACAGATGGTTATATTCTGTAAATTATAAATGTCTCCAAATCTTCTATGTCTGAGCCAGTTTCAACCATGTTTGACAATGTTTTCCTGTGTTATTAAGGACAGAAGATTGGTCATGTAAATCTAATTCCATAGTTCCATAGGAAACCAGCTTAAATTTGCATTGTTTGTTTTCTATTATAATTTACATTTATGTAGCAATCTTCATATGCAAATATCAGGCTATCAGCACCTTAGTTTTTGACAGGCAAATAATCTTAATGCATGTTGGACCTACTGAAATGCAAGTTGTACAGTGTAACCAAGACGCTGAACAGACCATGCAGCTGGTTTTTAAGTGCTAGGAAAATCTCTGTCCTCATTGAAGTGGGCTCTGTTTGCTTTCTGGACAGGATTGCTTTTAGAACCATATAATGAATAAAACAGGAGGAAGGGAGTCCTAATATCATTGTTAAGTGAGGATACTGAAATAATATTAATTTCATAGTGGAAAGGGGAATATAATTATAATAATAATTAATATTAGATAAATTATAATATAAATTATAATATTATAATAATTATAATAATAATTTACCTTTGAAAAACAACTGAGCCTGTAATTTGAAATAGTTTTATAAGTAGGATTAACTATAGACAAGGAAACGATGCTGCTAAAACATGTTAAAGGGGAGGTTGCTTGCCAACACTACTCTGTGTGAGTTGCACTATTGTCTTCCTCTGAGTTTGTTGTTATTACTGATGTTTCCCAAAAACCTTTTACCATTTATCAGGAACTGAAGAGGTAAAGACTTATATTGTTTTGAGATTAATTTTTTTATCATCCTCACAAGCAAAATAAGAAAGCGCAGGAAGGATTGTGAAGATTGTGACTGTCATATTTTCTCAAGGCAAACAAGAGAAAGTTAGGCAAGAGGAACAGAACAAATAAAGGGAAACAAAGTTGTCTTTATCTCCGTCCCTTGGAAAAGCAAATAGGATCTAGTGGGAGATTGTAATCCTGGAAGAAAATAAGGCTTGCAAACTGAGGCTTCTTTTGCACTTGTTGCATAACAGCCTATTGATACAGCAAAATTGGATTATGTGTAGACATCTTCCACTACCAGTAGGCAGATTTGAGAGTAAAATAGAGATTATATGAATTAACATTAAACTGTCATAAATATCTATAAATTTAAGGGACTTTTCATTTATTCTTAGTCTTAGAACAATTTACTTGCTCTGTGGGATGATTGAGCTGGTCTAGATGACTGTGACAATCAGGTATCACTGAGTAATTATGTCTAAAATAAAAAGACAGCAAATCAGTTTATAAAGCTTTTCTTTTCGAGAAAGTAGATTAATTGTTTTTCTTTCCCAGAAAAGTGTGATTCACTTGGCCTTGGAAGGTTACATTTGTTTTGATGTGGAATGGCTTAACCGACAGATGAAGTGAATAGCAGGAAGATTTAGAGGTTCTCTAGGAATGTCAAGAACTGTGACAACGCATGAAGAAACTGGTCTATGGCATCTGATCTATTTGATCTGCCTTCTAGGCAGATTTGCTGATTTTTTTTTTTAGGGCCAATGTTCATGATAAATACCAACATACAATAGATATGCTGGGGGCTTATCCACACAGTATCAGTTGAACATCGGAAAAGCAGGGAGTAGTTTTGAGGTTTCCCTGAGGCACTGGCACACACACATGCAGATAAGCACAAATCTTGGGTCACAAGACTTAAAGGATGTACATTTCTCTTACTTACCTTTTCTTTCAACTTTTTCCTTATGAAATGACTGAACATGTCATAAGCCCCTACTTGGATCTGTATTGTTGATTGCTTCAGTCCTAAGGTTGTATTGAGTAGCTGGTAAGTCACATCTCTTGCTCACTCTGATAGCACAACTTGATAAGAAAGGTGTGGCAGTATCTAAAGTAATGAACTCTAGAATAGAATTTCCAAACAGCAAAAGAGAAAAACAAGATCTCTGGAAAGATATGCTGTGGTGAGGGGGTTCAGTGTTGTTATGGATTACTGAGAAGGGCTGGCATGCACATATAAGGGATGAAAATAGTTCCATGGATGCATCACACCAGAAAATCCAAGTGAGATTAATTCCTGGCATTTCTTTATGCTTGTCATAAATGGCTCATAACCTAAAACCAAAGTAAAATAACATTTCATCATGGGGATTGTGGCTCATGGACTAATTAGTTCTACAGCTTGCTTTGAATGTGGCTGTGAACCTGAATGTTGCAAACAGTGGAGGGATAGATATAACTTAGAGGTGAGAGATGCTAAGAGATGCTCCTTCTTTGGAGCCTCAAAATTCAGCCAGCCTCAGATACATAGTTCTTTTACTTTGCAGTTAGCCCTGCACTGGGCTGGAAGTTGGACTGGTGTGATCTCCAGGATTCCTTTCAACCAAAATTTTGCTACAAAACTTTGGTTTTCGATTCATCAGCTTTCTGAAAGGGTTGGGCACTTTTAAAAAACAGCCTTTTCAATGGGGGTTGGAGGAATTGCAGTGATTTAGCCTCGGTGAAGTGGTTGAAGATGGAGTTAGATCTAAACTCTAAGGGTACTTTGTTTTAGGATTCAGGAAAACTTTGAAAGAAGTGAAACTTTTAAGAAGTTGGAACTATAGAAAAGCACAGAAATAAAACACTTTTTGCGAACTTAAAAATACGTAGATCTGGGATATGGAGCCTCTAATCTTCTCATATTGTTTTCAATTGCTATCTTCCAAAAGTTTTTTGTTTGGCAAAACAAAATTTTTCATAGGGAAGTTTTTAATCTGTTGTTTCACTGTGATCTTGACAGTGGGATGCAGGTTGAGAAGACCCTGACAGAATTGTTTAAGAAAATGGAGACTACCTTAAGATTGCCTGCAGAAGGATGGGATACCAAAATCAGACTGGGTGGCAATATGGAGTACCACTCCCATAATCTTCAATGGCATGTACTGTAGCTGGATTTCTGTTCTTCTTAATTGGGAAAGGACTGAACCTTGTTGCTTCATGTCGGCAAATGCAAAACCATAATGTTTACCATGTTATTTACCCCCCTGACTTTTACAAGTTTGAAGAAATCAGTTTCAGGATTCTCATTGTAGGGTTTATATAGATTTTTCTCATGGTTCATCAGGAGAATTAGAGAAGATAATGGTTAAATTCTACTCCCAATCAAAGATTTATTTGCAGAACCTCTTAATACACTATTGAAACTCAATGTAAGGCTGCCAAACACTTACCAGACCTCTGCCTTAGCATGGACTTACACAGACTTCCTTCTCACTCACCCTTATGCAGCATAAACTCTTAAACTCTTGTTTTGCTGGATGTTGCAGCTGTGAAGAATCTTTCTGCTGATATATTGGGTTTTTTAGGGGATATTATTAGCTTGTTGAAATGAAACTGCTGTTGGTATGAAAAACTTTAATATGAAACCAGGATGAAGTGACCTGAAACTAGGATGACTTCATTGTTTTGCCAACTATATATATTCTTATAAGGCTATTATGTCTTGGCCATGTGCACATGGAAGATAATGAAGATTAATATGTAGTTTTATAGCACTAATACTAGACACTTTCAAGAAAATGGAGGAGCCAACTATTCATCAATGTCCCATCTGAGCCATTGAAGAGGACTGCAACTGGCCAGTGCCTTATTTGATTCAGATGGATCACTTAATGATTTGTTGATCACAAATGGAAACTGCTAAATTACTTACAGCCTATAATGTACAATCCATTCAGGGGGAATATATAATCTTCAAAGTTCCTTTTCAACCCAAACCATTCACTGCTTCTACACTCATTAGCAGATTTCTGAGGGTCTTCCCTCTGTCTTCCCTGTCTTCTGTTAGTTGTCTTGATCCCATAAAATCAGAACAATTCTGGGTTTGGGGTAGTGCCATCAAGGTTCCCTGGCACCACCCCAGTTCAGTCCACAACTCATTCAGTGGGTAGAAACTGTAAGTGGAAGATGTGAGACCCTGGAAATGAGTGCTGGAGGACTAAGCAGGGTTGGAAGAGACTTAGTAGAAACACATTTTATCCCTGCTGAAAGACCTTGAGGCTGAGAGGAGAGCAGGACTTGAAAAAGTGGTGCTATCAATCCCCTTTGCCTGGAAGTGCCATCATAGGGACTCCCGAGATGCAGATATGAGGGAATTACAATATTACTTGAATACCTCCCGAGATGGAAAGCACTGTCAGTATTGATGGACTGAAGCCTGAAATTCCACTAGTTTATCCTGGAGCAGGGAAACTTAAAATTGCTGTGTCTGACCTTTCTTGCTTATCTCAGGAAGATGGGAAGATTTATGAGTAAGAGAGGTAAAAAATCTGTAGTAAAACTTTGATGCTTCCACAGAGTCATTCTCTCCTGTTTCCAGATCTTACTAATCCTGTCTTAAAACTTCTTGTCCTTTTGCTGCCAAGTAGAAGCCAGAATAAAGATTCTTGTCTTTTGCTGCCAAGTAGAAGCCAGAATAGTCTTTGTTCTTGCCATCTCCATGCAGGATTATAGAAGATATTGAAAGGCAACAAAGAGTTAAGGAACTAACTAAATTATAATGGCAAATAGTTGTCTTCTTTTTGAAGCTGAAGGTGATATTTGAAAATCCATGTATTTGGTAACTAGTTACTGCTTGCTGTGTTGTACGTGCTTCAGAGTCTCACAGGAGTTTTGCACAGACCAGGACAAATGGCAAAATACATTAATAGAAGACTCTAAAATACATTTACAATTGGTTTTAATTTATTAAACTGAGGGTGGGCTAGGCTTTTAAATGCTGTCTGTTGATCAAGAGACTACACAGCTTGAGGTTAACAAAATGCTGGAAGAGGAAAGAGTATAAATAGAAACACCACTTCCTTGTTGAGTAGAAGCCAAACTTGTGGGTGAACCTTTCTATATGAGAGTTTTCTGAGGTCCAGATAGGCAGCTGAATGCAGATTTCTGAAGACACCAAAACCCCTGAGTTCTGAGGTAGGATATACATAGTACATACTGAGGACTGGACTAGGTATTTCTTTCCTGTGGAACACCTGGCTGCAGTTCTTGGAAAAAGATACCAGTGGAACTTGGAGAATGTTGGTGTAAATCCCGCATCAGCTTAGTGAAAGGAGAAACATATTTCTGACCTTTCAGTGCCACACTGATTATTTGGGCCTGGAAAAGGCTTAATATAACTTAAAAACAGCCTCCCAAGACTGAGGATTTGAAATGCAAGCTTATCTGGACAGTAGGAAAAATACGCCTACTACTTGCTTTTCAAACTTTAAACGTTTTCCCATTGTTAAGGAAAGGAATATTTTACAGCAATGAGCATGATTATTTTTTCCCTGATGAATTTTCCCGGTAATATGCTGCATATTACAGATTATGCTGCTGATATTTAAACCATATTACATTGTATGAAGTGCCCTTCATTTCTAATTCTTACAGGCTTTAAACAGTATATGTAATTTTTTGATACATAACTTACATTTATTTTCTAGAGGAGTTTTATGACAGAAATTTGCACAATGCTTAAACCAAGGAATATATGGGCCAGAATCTAAGTGTTTTTAAAAATATATAATTTTATCTTGTGATTAAAATACAGTTTTAAAGTTGCTCTAGTTTAAACAAATTAAAAGAAATCTTATGGCCTATACTTTTACAGGAGTTTTTGCTAGGTGATTACCATGATCTTTCTGCCCTTTTCTATTAACATATTTGCAGTTCTGATGAATTTCAATTCTGATGAAAGACTTTATGGGCGTCCTTTGCACTAAGGTCATGTATTTGTCATCTTTCTTCAGGGACAAATTTCAGTTGCTTAGTTTGGGAAAAATATGATTGTATAGGTATTTACATCAAGATTGTGTAAGAGAGCTTGTTTGGGTTTGTTTTGGGGGGTTTTCTCCCAGGGTTTGGAGGGGAGGGGTGGTTTGGTTGTTTGGCTTTTTTCCCCAGTCAAAAGCTATCAAGCAGGATGTTTGAAGTGCTCAAAAGAACCCGCATAGTTCCTGCACCCAGAGGTCTGTCCTGTCATGGATGTCTGTCTCTTTGGTGTTTGGCATCACCCCCTTTCCTCACAAAGTGGTAGGTGGAAGGGTAGGAAGAGGAGATTGCAGGGTTGCAGAGGAGAAGAGAAAAGCCCAGAGCAGAGGGAAGGATTTTAAAGGCTGACTTGAAGAGGAAAGACAAACTATGACTTCCAGTTAAGGAAAGAGATTAGACTGTAGGTCAATGGGAAACCAAGGCAAGCTGAACACAAAAAATTTTGTGGGTAGCTAAACATGAAGAGTCAGCTATGACAAGTAGATAGGTTGGGAATTAATAGAGCTGGGAAGGTACGTCACAGTTAATTAATTATTTAGGCTAGTAGAAATAAGGATGGCTAATCTGTTTGAATATTTGAGATAGGAACCAGTGAAAGAAGTGCACTGAAAATACCGATTTACCTGGAAAACTATTCCATCCTATTGGATCTTTTAGACAGCTTGGTTTTTGTCAGCTGCCTATCACTGTTGTAACTCCACTAACTCAAATAATAAAAGTCATGGCTTATCCTTGCAGGACCCTATGACTGAAAATTTGGCAAGATGTTGGGGTTTTCCTTTTATTCAACAAAGAAAATCTCTGCATTGAAGTGCAGCTTCACAAACGCAATTTGAAACACTACAGATATTCCTGAATTTGGCTTCCTTAAGAGTTTGTGAATTTTGGGAGCTGGATGATAATGTTCTGAGTAAAAAATTTCACTTCTCTCTAAATGTGTTATTCATATTCTTCCTTTCTTGTGATAATTTTTAACCTTTTGGTCCTGGTTACAAACCAAGACACTTTTCATCTTAAAGAAAACTAATCACAGGGAAAATTTATATTCTGGGTAGCATTAACACACATGAATTGTGTTTTCTTAGTGTTTCTTTTCATATAAAAAGTTCTGAGTGCTTTCTTAGGAATGGCTTGTAAAGACAAGGAGTCGAACATTAGTTCCTGTGTTTATTGTATCCCTGCAGTAACTTTTTCCAGTATATTTATGCAAACACACAACTTCACCCAATACATCCTGTTGGTACCGGCTGCCTGCACAGCTCTGGCTGTACAAACTTGGTGAGTCATTGTCCAACTCACTGCAGTCTTCTAGCACCTTCACAAGTCTTCATCAGACAGCTAAGCTCCCTGATCTTGGGAAAGGGTATCCTCTGGAGTCTTTCCTCCTTCACTGATCATGGAATGTAGGATGAGAACGGAACACAAAAAGTCATTCATCTTCCTTGTCTTGTCATGATTGAAACCATTCACAACAGATGTTTCTTCAACCTATCTCTGAAGTCCTTTGGAGGTTAAGCACTGTTAAGAGAAAGCATTTAGTTAGGTTGTTCAAAGTGCTTATGTGGTCTTACTCCTGGAGAAACTAATCTAACCTAAATTTGGTACAATTTAAATCTGTTTGCAGTCTCATCCACAGCAAGTGTACCAAAAATATGCCTTACTGCCCTCTTCGTGTATCTGTTAACCATTTTTACACCTCCCTGAGGCAGGGTGCATTTTCAAGACTTGTCATAATTTTTGTTTGCAGGCCTCTACTTCATTACATATGTAAACTAATTGTTTAACTTTTGTGATTTTCATGGCTGTTATTTACCTTGTTATCTTTTAGGTACTTACAAATTGTGTTTTTCAAGGTACTGAGAGTGGAATGAATCTCCATCTCCTTTGTTTTTCCACACCTCCTTTTTTTTTTTTTTTTAATAGCTCTTGTGAACACAAGTGCTTTGGAGTATTTCATGTAGATAATTACTAGTTTACTAAGATGCATCTTTCAACTCCAGAAAAGGTCTTGGAAAGTGGTGTAGACTTTAATGAAATTAATAGGCATCAAAGACTCGTAACAAAGATGATGATGATTCTCTGTATATACTGCTAGGACTAATACTTGGGTATTAAAAGCAGACACAAAAATTAGATTTTAGTGCTTGTTTTCATAAAAACTTTACCAAATATTGCATTGTACTTGAGGGATCTGACCATTTAGACCTGGGGGTCCATGATGGTATGAAACAAACGTGCATGGACTTGAGTGTCATTGACTTTTCAGCCTAACTGGATATGGGCAGAAGCTGGCTGCTGTTTCCAAAGGCTTCTGCCTGGTGCACTGGGTCTAAGTAAACCTCTGGAGAAAATGGAACAGGGGAGCAAAACCTCTGGTTTAGCAAAGAAGCTAAACTGCAGTAACTTAAACCCTTTCATTTTGAATTGTTGCTGCAGGACTGTTTAAAGATACAGACTTCCAAAATATGCCATTACAGAAAGCAGTATGAATTCAAATAAAGATAAAACCAAAATTACGTAATGAAATCTTCAATCTTTCTCAGTTGTCTGCTCTTACAAACTATTTACTGAGTAGTACTAACTGCAGAAGGAGATAATCTGCAACATCTTTGCAGCTTCTGGTACACTCTTCCATTGACAAAGAAAATTGGAGAAGATAGGATAGGTGGATGTTTGTATTGCAACATCTGAGAAATAAATTCTGATTTTCTTTTTACCTCTGCCTTTTAAATAAAATTGCTAATCTGCCTTCTGTCTTAAAAATAAATGTGAAAATAATCTTGTCTCTAGTTTATTGCTGTGATCTGCCCATCTTTGGATCACTACCAGCTGCAGCTTTTGAGATAAACTGAATTGTGTCCTCTCTGTAAAATCCTGGGCAGAGGTAGCCCCCTGTATGCAGTGGGAGGAGATTAGTGCCCAGCCTGCCAAGCAGTCTTTGTCCCCATACAGTCAAAACCAGGCCATTTCTCAGAATGCTTGGTCTCTCTTTTTGCTTTCATGCACAGATATCAACTGTGTGGAAATGAGGCTAAAAATGAGGATAGAGCAACAGTGCTTCTGATACTGGATTGGAATGTGATGGATGTGCACCTGGTATCTCCTTGGCACCACATACATCTCCTTTATTATATATATTATACGTTTTTATTAATTAATAGAACTTAATGGTCCCAAAATACGTAAACATAAGGGCCCTGCTTTTTTATTTTCTCCCTTTTTTCTCAATATTTTTCCTTTAAATAATTGATACAGATTTATTCCTGGATTTTGCAGATCACTTCTCAATGTTTTTCTCTTTATGTTCAACATTTCTCAGCTCTCTCACTTTCTCTCATGTTCAAAATTTATACATAAATGTGGCTACAGAGTCCCACTTTCTCAGGGTGTAATTTGATTTTAGGAAGACTGAAGAGGTTTTCTTATTCTGTGTAAAATGAGAAGGATTTCAGTGATTTTAAGGTGTTTTCTTTTTACTTGGCTAGGTGACGCAGCTGATGATCAACGTAGAGACTCAAAGGGTAAAACTTCATTTCCGGAGACCAGACCGATGTACAGTCAATCTCCACAGGTAGGAGACTTTTTCCTTTTGCACACATGATGAGACTTCTATAGCAGCTCATTTAAGAAGCATGAATGTCCTTTAGAAGATGTTTTCACCACATTCACATCTTCCAGTGGCTGAGTGACTCTCAGCCTTCCTTGTCATCTATCATAAAAGCAGCACTGCTGTTAATTACATGGCAATACTGTCAAGCCCACTGCTGTGGATTTGAAAAGGAAATAGTAGAAGGCTGGTCTGTATGGTATTGCTGAGTATCTTATTTTTGTCCTTGAGTTGTGCAAGCATGAAACTGTAGCTAGAATGTTAATGAATTGCATAGCAGCATTATTGTGGTGAGTACTGATGGCAAATGTCACACATTTACATAAGGCACCTCTTTCCACAACTACCATTATGAGTAACATGTAAATGTGTGAGTATAATAGACTATTGTGTGTTTCCTTTCTGTTTCTCAACTCTGTGGCTTTAAATATGAACTTCTTTTTCTTTGGCTTATTTAATACATGTTTACAGGTGAGGGCTTTTTAGAGTATTTCTGCATATGATGTACATGTATCTTCTTCTCTACTTGCTCTGAAAATGTTTTTGTTCCAAGTATAAGCCTGTTTTCCATTGCCATGTACTTTTAGACATTTGCAAGGTGACTAAAGATGTTTGGCTTGGACTTTTTGTCTTTGTGTGGTGATTCTTTTTTTTTTGCTTAACCTATCCTGTCTCTTTTTCCCATATGTCACCCTGGTACTAACAGTGTCTATCTGTCTCTTTTCAATGCCATTTCAATAGTCATTATTGCTAAGTCCCTTGGTATAGTAGAGGTGTGTGTGACAATTTTTCCATCTCTGAGAGTGGTCTGTGTGTATGTGTGGTCTGTACTCTTCCTTTTTATTTTAAAATTTTAAACTGTTTCCTATACAGAAATATTTAATTCATCGTAAGTAATGGGTAGTTTGCCTTCTGATAATGTGAAAGTATGAATTAGTTCCAACCAACTGCAAAGTTTTAGTCTGACTTTTAGATCCATGCACATCTGAGCCAGGGTGTTTTGCAACTGAAGTCCTGAAGATCTGGTCAGTATAACTAATTGATATTGTAGTTACATAGTGGACGAAAGTAGATTCCCTTAATGTGATGTTCTTGTTGGGGATGGTGAACTGACGGTTTCTGCAGCCTCAGTGGTTTGTTCAGTTCTGTGGAATTTCAGGAAAAGAACTTGTACAGATTTTAAGTTTTATGAGTTAGAGAGAAGCAAAGTTTTCAAAATAAAATAGCAGATATTTACAGTGAAAATGAAACAAAGTTTTATTTTCACCTTTCCATTAAAATGCATGTCACAAAAATACTCATATGAACTGGCTTGTAACAAAATCAGTTAAATTAAGATCCAGGACTTGGTAGTATTTAGGTGATTAATTCCAGTCTAGGTTTCAGTGTTTGGACTTCACATTTACTCAAAGGAATTCTCAAGTTCTCAAATTAAGTAGAATAATTGTGAATTATAGAAATTAAATGAATAATTCTGGCCATTAGGAAAGTGATATTCCTTGTTGTAGTGGTGAGTATATTTTTGAAAATTCATGGGAGAACTTTACCAATTTAGAGAAACTGGAAAAGCATTGTATTACATATCCAATGTGTCATAGAGACATAGAACATCAATTGAAATTATAACCTTGTTAGTATTAAAACACAAATTTTTGATGAACATAGAACAGTATGCTAAAATATAGTTGTTACTGCAAAGTGACATCTGATATTTGTCATGCAGGACTGAACAAAAGAGCAATTAATTTATCAACCAGTTCATCATTTCAGTTGCTGGAAACCTGCTTTTATTTTTAAATATACACTTTTTTACTACTTATTAGATATAAACTTTGTGGAACATGAAAGTGTTTTTGGAAATGTGATTTAAAGAAGAATGAAGTTTGTTAATGAATTTTCAAAGGGAAAATTAGGTTGAGTTTGATTTTTTGAAGAAATTACCTTCTGGAGTATTTTTTTGTAATGGAATTTCCCATTTTCTTGGGTACTGTTGGATTTGTTTGCTGTACAACCACTAAATTTTCAAGTGCATATATTTGTATAATCTTGTATAAATTATTTAAACAAATTCAAAAATAAAACTTTACATCATGATTGCCTTCCTGCAACTAGGAACATGTAACAGAACATTTTGTAAGCCCTGCCATCCCTCCATGCTGTTGGTGTTGTTTTCAGTTGTTTGGATATTGCATGCATGTTAGGGGAATTGCAGGTAGTGAAAAACTCCTTGGAGGAAGGGTGTTCTCAAAGTCCAGCTTGAGTCCAAACATTTTGTCTTCTGCCTCAGACAGAAGCTCCTGCTTTGAACAATCCCATACATTGAGTATGGACAGTGGTTTGGGAGGGTCATCTCCTGGTGCTGGTCAGTCCTAGGGGGATGTGTTGTCCAGCAGGGTAATGAGTGCTCTGGACCTAATCAAGCATGTCTGATCCCTCTGAAGTTGCTTCAGGCTCATGAACTAAAAGTCACACACACATTTAAGTGCTTCTCTGGATTGGGTCCAAAATGGTTTGTGCTCTGCAGGGCCAAGAAGTTAGATTAGTCTTATTAGTGACTAAATTAGTAAATTAGTGACCATGAAATGCAAAGCTAATTTTAACTGCAACGCAATCATAATAGAAAGAGACACTGTGGTTTTATTTTTTTTATGCTCGTGATTTTTCCATTATTACCATACAATTTCCAGATAATTCAATCTTTCTCTGCTTTCATTGGGAATTTGAGGTTATAGAAAATAGCAGAATGTAAAGGTTAGTTTTGATATATGAAGAGTGCTAGAAACCCCAGTAATGTGGGGGGGTTATTTTTGATAATGAGCTATTCCATTGGTTAAGCAAATTAGCACAACCATGTATTTTTGCCCTACTGTGAGAGCAATTATGTAGCATATCTATTAGGAGACATAAAAAATATTTTTGACAGATGGCATGGCTTTGAATTAGGATTTATGAAGATTATTGTATGTCTGGTGTCCAGGACACCTGGGATTATTACACTGATGTAAGAAACAACAACAAAAAAATTACATTTCTGATAATCGCTGCAGTGTTTTGTATCTCCCTACTGTCACCTTAAGAAGCAGTTCATGTTTATTTGATCTTGCACTTCAGGATAATCTGACATGCGCTCTTTATCCAACAGATGTCAGCAGATTTAATGGGGGAATACTGGACTAGTTACTGTATTAAAATAAACTGCCAAAAATGAAAGCCATCTTTAGATTTTAAATTAGGATTTTTATCTTGCTGTGTCTTTTTTTTTGTTTTTCCTTATAGTCCTGCTTCTCTCTCAAACACTTAATAGTTATTGTCTTCTATCTAAGGAGCTTGTTATACGTTTTCTAGGGCAAGAGAGAATCCCCCAAGGGATTGCTTAATCCATAATTATCTAATTTATATGTTGTTGTTATAGCCATTCTAATTATATACCTTGCTGTGATTCTTATCATCTTAGGACTTATTTTTCTTTATGAATTGTAATAGTTCTGCTATGATTCTTGTGCCCTTTCTTTTCATAATTTGCTGTTAAAATCTGAGAACACAGCAGATAGAAAGCCCATGGTTCCTGAAGTAAATTTTAAATTATCTATGATTTTATGCATATAGAAACAGGTATGCACCATTTTAGTCAAGTATCTAAATAAATTAGGAAAATTTTTTTATGTCTGAATTGTCATTGGCTCATTAAAGTCGTCCTTTATACAGCTGCTGTGTAAGGATTCTGCATGGATGTAAATAACAGTTTCCTAGACATCTGGTTAGGGATATATGAGTCAATTGAAAAGACAGAAATACTATGAGATATAAAATATCAAGGAAGAGGTGATGAGAACTGGAAATCCACAGAGTAGGGGGAAAAATTTAATTTTCTTTTACCCTTCTAGTGAAATTAACAAGTATTGCTGAAGTTGGTAGACTTTTAGGGTATCCTTTAGAGCAGATCAGCTGATATAACTCCAGGGCATGAATAATAATATTACTGTTATCTTGTTTTCCTTTTTTTTTTAATTTTTTTTTTAGTTAAAATTAATTGCTTCTATCAGACCTATTATTGGCTGTTTTTTTCCTGAAGTTTGTCTGTCTGGATTATTTTTCCAAGTTATTGGAAAAGGAGTTATTACTAATCATGTCTCTGTTCACTTATTGACTCTTAGTTTATGGGTTCAGGGAGTATCATATTTAAGATCTCAAGAAGGGTGTTCTGGGCTAGATTTGTAGCATCAGTTTAAATTTCCTACATTTACTTTAGAGAAAGTGATTTATAATTCAAAATTATAGTGATCACATTATTTGTGATTAGTTTGCTCTCTTTTGCTAAAATCCTCTATCTATCAAAAATGTTGTTGCATAGCTTGGGGTTTTTTGGGGTTTTTTTTGGTTTTTTTTAAGCTCTCATAAGGTAGAATTCTAGTCAAGGCCTGGTTAGACTAATTGCTTGTCATATGTCATATTAACTCGAAGATCTTCTTTTTCATATATAAAACCCTTAAAGCATGTTGCTCCATATTTTCTCTCTTCTTAATTGCGTATGTAAGCAATAATCACTTAATGAAATTATCCACTCTTAGAAGGGACTGGAATAAGACTGATGACTCTACAGCAAGTCATCAAGCATATACTTTTCTCTGAAAAGCTGGTACTATCAAAAGAAAGATCTTATATTTTACTCAGCTATCATGCCTGATCATAAGCTATAAGAAGTAAAGCTTTAACATTACCTTTAAATAAGAATGACTCGTGTCCAACTTTGGCAGCTGCAATGGACATCACCTTTCTTAGCTTCCTTCATCCTTTATGTGTGTAGTAAATAGCTGGGACTTAATTGGGGAATCAATGTGCAGCCACAGATGGAAAGTCCATAAGAAGTAGAGCTGGCATATGATAAGAGAGGCACAGTATTTGCTTGTGATCTTATTGAGAATGAAGGTAAATAGCCCATTCAGCTAAAAAAAAAATCAAATATTGCATATTACATCTATGACATGTTACAGTTATTACATATTACAACTATTAGTGTACAATAACATAATTACTTTTTAAAGCTTCATTATCTTGTAATCTTCATATTGCTATCTGCTAGATACTTTTCCAAAATATTTAGGAGGTCTTTTCATTCTAGGAAGAGCCACAGAACATATAGACCAGTGGGTTCTGTCCCACACTGGGCAACAATTGGACACCTCAGGGAGGAAGGGGAGGGCTTACATATGCATTATCTATAAACATATTGGGTATATATATGTATATATGTATATATATATATGTGAGAAAGTCTCCTGCTCATGTTATAAAGGTTTAGTTGCAGTGGCCTCACAAATGGTATTTTATAAACTGAGATTTGTGCAAGCTATTGACCCAGGGTCAACCAGTAAGAACCCAGGGTGTCTTGCAAGACTATCACTTTTTGTAGGGTTTTTCTCAGTTCTAAACTGAATAGCTGGACTTGTTGGTGTAACATGATACACATCTGGGATTATTCAGGTACAGTAATCACAATAGCATCATTAATACTATGTCTATTGTCTTTTTTTTTTAAGGAAAGCATTATATTTTTAGTTTTTGGGAACTTGAGTGGGAATTGAGAGATATGAATTGACGTAGTTGTGACTAACTTCCTCTCTGAACTTAGAAAACAGTTAATTTTAAAAAATGTAATGCAGTGCTGTCTTACACTTTTCTATAGCACTTTGTGAGTGTGAAATACTGTTAAACCCTTTGTGTAACTTTAGCTGAGATTTCAGTACAGGAACTGAGGAAACCTTACAGTCTTCCAAGGTGGGACATGAATGTTCTGTCTGGCCAGCAAATACAGCAAACCCAACAAATGGATTGGAGCAGACCCCTCTCCCACTGCAGCCCTGCCTGTGCAGTCTGGAGTCAGTGCTGCAGTCAGATTGCACAGTGGGTGAAGTTTGAGCAACAGAAGACAAAATTACAAAGAATGACACACAGGCATGGTATATTTTTATAATTCAGTGCTAATAGATAGCAAAGTATGTACCCACATGTAAAAAGTACATAAAGTAGTATAATTGGCCTGATTTGCAGCCTCTTTACTTTAAGAATGAGGCTTTACTAAAGGGGACATAGACACCAAATGGTGATCAAGGCACATGTATGCAGAAGCACACTTTGCATACCTCCCTATTTAGTTTGGGCACAGACTGTCTGTATATTTTATTTAATTGCTTGCTTATTCAGTTACATTGATTGGTTATTTGTAATAAGAGATGCTCAAACTACGTGCCCAGATGTTCACATCACATTTTTTAGCCTTTCTCTAATTTTGGGATCTTCTGACTAGCTTAATCCCAGATAAAACTACTGATTATCCTGTATCTCTTGCCCAAATACATGTGGTTAGACTAAAAGCCCGTAATGCTGGTTCACTTTGCTGCTGTCAACAAATTGATCAGTCAGCCATCCTGCCTCTCAGGGCAAACCTTCTGGCCTTTCCCAATATTAAAATTGATCTAAAATTCAATGTAGATCATACATCTCTAGATGAGAATGTGTGTGAGTATGGCACAGTGATATTTACAATGTGATGCATTGGCATGAAATGGTGGTGAAAGACTGCAGCGTAGGGCAGCTCGTTAACAATTACTCTAAACAGCAAGCAAGAATAACAACATCTTTGGCTTAGTTGCACTGCCACTTCCAGAGGAAAAAAAATAACCAAACAAAACTCACCACAAATGGCAGTGGGCAGTCCATTTTAATGGAAAGAAAACACGACATGAAGGTTGTCCCATTTCAGCCCAGAATGCTAATATTGGTAAGACAGGAATATGTTTCTCTGTACTTTCCATCGATGTTGTTTGATCCTTTTGCTACAATGTGCTTCTGCTGTAATTTTCACTTTAAATAAAAACCAAACTGGAACTTTACAGCTCCTGTCCTTCTTGTGAGAGACTGTGCACCTATTCAAATTTTGTTCAAGAGCACTTTTTAAAAATACAAAATAAAACATAAGTTATTTGTTTACAATTTTCTTTTCTTTGCTTCCATGGTACTACAAATTTTAAGATTGTGTTTCTACTGTTTTAATGTGATTAGCAGTACTGCTAGGTAAAAACAGATCTGTCTTTAAAAAATAATGTAACCCTCTTTCTTTTCATTGTGATCCAATTATTTTCCATAGAGAACAAAGAGGATCAAAGAGGCCACCTTATTTAAAAGAGGTGGACCAGTATAAGTTCCTTTTGAATTAATTAATTAATTAATTAATTGGCCTTGTGGTGCTTTAAGAGTCATTACACTTTTATTCCTGATCAGTAAGTGCTGAGGAAAACTCAGTCTTTTTGCTGTTTGTAGACTGAAACTTTTACAAACTCTGGCTCCTGGTAACATGTTTACTGAATGTGGTGTTGACAAGTGCTCCAGTTACAGACTGTTTATGGAGGAAATTAAAGTCAAATACCCATCCTTCCTTTCTCTTACTGACCTAAATCTCTGTGGAGCGAGCAGATGGAAAGTTGTGCGAGAAGATACTTAATCAATTCTCTTTTTTTGGCATTAAAATATTTTAAGTTTGTAAACAGGACATATTGCTAGTCTTGCCACATGCTTGGAATTTAAGCAGCATGATAGAAACCTCTGAGCAGTGCACCAAGTATGGCAATTTTATTCATGCATCTGTGTGAGAATCCTTTTAAGATCCTGGGGTTTAGTTACTTAAAAAAACTCTTGAAAGCACAACTGAGGATGTTGTTCCCAGGTATTGCTGGAGGAAGGTTGACCTGAGTTCAGACTAGTAATTCTTTTCTGTTCCCTCTACTTACCTTCTCTTCTGAAAACCAAATCCAAGATAATTTTCTTTTCCTTTCCTCGAATAGAAATTGTTACCCCTCTGTCTTTTTTCTCTCATTGATATTGACATGCTAGGAGATATTTCATTGATGTTGCTGACTCCCTCAGTTACTCAAGGAGAAATTTCCTTTTCTGCTTAAAAAAATCCAAAACCAACAGCAAAACAACCTTTTGATCTACAGTTTTCCTAGTTGCTCTAATTTGCTGGAAAATGTATTGGCTGTATTTTTGTGTGCAGTTATCTTTGCTAAATATTTTCTTACTTTTTTTTTTTTATGTTTGTAATAGTTCCTTTTTTTTTTTTTTTTTTTTT
>PYHW01010375.1:4019978-4069095 GCA_013186435.1 Turdus rufiventris | reverse complement strand
TTTTTTTTTTTTTTTTTTTTTTTTTTTTTTTTTTTTTTTTTTTTTTTTTTTTTTTTTTTTTTTTTTTTTTTTTTTTTTTTTTTTTGTAGATGGCTTTCTTTTGTATTCAAATCCTTGGATTTTTACACACTTACTACAGTAATAAGAGTATTAGCCCTCCCTCATTTCAGAGGCTCTGCTCCATGGGCATCCACCATCTCAGAGAAGCTGTCATCTTTTTCCTACCACAGCAGTTTACCCTGTTGGAACTTCTACAGTAGTAGGGGTTGGGAACAAGAGCTAGAGAGACACAAATGCAGAGAACCAGTTAGTCTAAGCTTCTGCTGTTCAGGAGATCAACCTCCCCAAAGTCTTTAGGCTAATTTTTTGCTTGAAGCAGTAGAGAAAATATCATATCTTGTCACTAAGTAAATTGACCAAATGTAGTTGCTAAATGAAAACAGATTATTTAAATATTGTTTTTTAATTTTAAAAATAAGTTTAATTATGCTGTTAAAGTTTTGTATTAAATTAATGTCTTAGTATATTCTCTGGCTATATTTAAAGTCAGTTATCTGAGTTTTGCATTATATTGTGAATGAAGGTAGCAGCAAAATGAAAGTAAATGCTTTATGCTTCTGGATGATACCGAAGTTACAAAACAAATCCATTATCAGCATTTATAGACTTGCTTTTTCATTTTGAAATATATTGACTTGTCCTTCACTTCTGATTTGTGGTTGTGGAATGCAGTGCTGGATGTGTAGAGCTGTGTGCATTTTCAATTACAGTTAGTCTGGTTCACAGTTCACTTACTATAGTAATTTTCATTAACTTTTTAATCTTCCAGCATACATGCTACAGAAAAAAAAAGGTAAAAAAAAATCTGGCCTAGTTAGTACCATTTCCTGGCAGTGGCAGAACCACAATATGCTAAATATTGTTCACGTTGCTTATTATGTTGAGATCTTGGCTATGAATGGCTTGCATAGTACTTTGAAGGAACAGAGGATCTAGATAAACTGTTCCTTATTGAACCCACACCCCTGTCTTTCTTCTAAGATAATTTTTATTACAGTAATCATGTTGCAGAGGGCACTGCACTGTAAAGATGGTGCCCTAAAACTCAGGGGCCTCCAGAGAGACAGCAGGGAGGCAGCAAGAAAAGGAACCCTGCTACTGAGGGGGCATAAGTGCTGATACAGGTCTTCAATTATCAGACCCAACTGTGGTGAAATTGCTTGGGATAGAAGGAAAGATAAGAGCATAATTACTTTACTTAATGGTGGGAAATTAAGACTTATAATTTTAAACTAATCTTTAGAAAATTTTCTGCTTCCTTCTTATTTCTGTTTCCATTTAGGTTTGCAGTCTTCTTTTCATGTTGCATCTTCCCCTGTATAGTTTCTCATTATAGATGCCCACATTTGTGATGTTTTGGTTCTCTGTCTTCAAACAATTACTGAATGAAATAAATAATAGGAGTTAGGAATAAAGGAATAAAAGTAGAAATTAGAAATAAAAATATCATTATACAATTTTGGTTATATTAAATTCAATATGTTTGCTAAATTTATCACTAACCCCCCTCAAAATATTTCCTGGGAAGTACTGTTACAGAGGATTGAATTAAAACAGAACCTTCACCTTGTACTGGTTTGAGTTTGCAAAACTGGTAACAAAAAAATTCTGTTTTTTTCTTCTAGGATGACAAAACAGAGTAGTTGCTTTAGATACTAGAATTGAAGTCTTTTGTGGTACTTTAGAATACTTTTCAGGGTAGAGGAAGATTCTATAAGTGTCTCATAAATAAAACTCACAGGCATCTCTAGTATTTACTAGGATAATTAGGAATAATAGGTCTATTTCTGGGAAAAAAACCTCTTTTTTACAGAAAGGGTAAATTTTTAAAATTGGAACATTGAGAGTATCCAGAGTTCAAATGGCAACCTTGCAGTTCTGCCCCTCTGCAGAGATTAACAGTTTTATGGCTGTTTGAGAGGGCAAGAATCACATCTAATTACAGCAAGTTTATTCTGCATTTACATTATAGAATTGTTTTAATAATTACACTTTTCCAATTGCTTTAATGCCAATAAGGATTCAGAAATGTACATCAGCATTGATAGTGAAAGTGTGGATTAGCAAAGATTTCCCTGTTGTTCTTTGCAGGCCAAGTTACTCCATGAGGACCTTTGCTATAATAAAGAAAAACTATAGAATGTCAGAACCTCTTTTCATTGTTTCTGTAGAATATTTTTCTTTAAGATTTCAGTGACATTAACCTAACCTTGATTACATTCTAGTTAAGAAACAGCTGAAAATCATGCTTTAGAGGAGAAAGAAAAACACCTAAAATGTATATAAAAAATTAGTACAAATATTCTTAAACTCTTATTTTAAAAATTGGTTCTATTTTCCTCTGAATAGCAATATTGATAAACTTGTGCAGGCAGCAGGAGCTCTTTAAGAAAGACAAATTACTGCTGTATTACAAAATAAGAGTCATAAGAAGCTTGGAAACAAGAGCCCAAAGTAAATGGAACAGCTGATTTCCACTGAGAACCTTTCTTGCTTTTAAAAGCCTCTTCATGGACTCTCCAAGTGTTTTCCCAAACCTTTCAGCCTGTAGGTCTGCTCTGCTGCAGCCCCTGAGAACACCAGTCCTTGGCCACTGTTACAATCCCAGACATTGCATTTCTGCTACGAAAGCAAGCAAGCAACCAGAAGAAATTTGGATATAGCAACAAGCTACTGCAAGGTCTGCAGCACTTCTTATATCTAATTTTGCTCTCCCAGCTTTTCTCTTGATTCTCTGGAGTGGAGTGCTGATTAAAATTTTGAGTGAACCTTGAAAGAACAGCAGCTCACATTGTTCACATGTGGTTTTCTGAAACCACAGGCATCTGTAGTGTGCTTGTCCAGGTGGGTTTGCTCCTTTCTTATAGTTCTGTAAGAATGTTGGAGTGGTTTGTTGTTAATGTTTCGGGTTGGGAGTTTTGTGGTACTTGAAAATGATCATGTTGTGCACTTTCCCCACAACGGGCAAAGTTTGATCCTGTTTGGACATCAAAAGGAATTTTGGACATCAGAAGGAATTTCTTCACATAAAGGATTGTTAAAATTGAAAAGGAATGCCCAGGAAGGTGATGGAGTCACGATCCCTGGAGATGTTTAAGGAAAACCTGGACGTGGCACTCAGTGCCATGGTCTGGTTGACAAGGTGGTGTGTGGCCGTAGGTTGGACTCAATGTTCCCAGAGATCTTTTCCAACATACTTGATTCTGTGATTCTGTTCTCCTACGTTGAATTTTTGAATGCAAACTTTTTGAGTATTTTTTCATTCATCCTCTGTTCATCTTTGCCATTACCATTTTTATTTGAAAAGTGAATTGTTGTCATCAATGGAGATACTCATTGTGGAATTCCTATAAATTTTCTGAGGAGGTCCAGTGAGTACCCTAAAGCATCAAACAAAACACATTGGAGGAACAATCCCATATGACAATTTCCATTTCTAGATACAGTAGTAATTACTGCATATTGCTAAAAGAATTCTAGATACCTTATGATTCACTATTTCCTGTAATACCAGGAAGTTGCCTGAAATAAAAATAATTCTTTAGCACTAGTCACATACCAGGTGTCTATCATAATTATTATATTGCTGGATATTTACTAGATATTCTGGAAGACTGGAGGTACTGTTTGTTTCTCAAGGCTGTTTCTAAAAGAAAAATAGGTCTCTTTCTGGGAAAAAAACCTTTTTTACAGAAAGTGTAAATTTTAAAAAATTAATCACTCTTGATAGAAAACCTTATTCAAGGGTTTAGGTGATAATAATGCTGGCACTAATCTTTGATTCTCCTTCAGAGCACTGTAAATCCAGCTTCTCAGTACATTGTAAAATGTGCATTTTTTCTTCATTATGAGACTCTTGGCAAACTTTATGGTTAATACAAAAGCATGCAGCAAATTAGATGTTTTTAAAAACAGCTGAGAAACATCTTTTAGCAAGGAGAAAAAAAGGAATCATTTATTTTAGAGGGTAGTTTTAGACTTTGTTAGTTTCAAAATAACATTGTTTTCAGAGTACAATTAGTATCTGATGGCCAGTTACTATATATACATATATATATATACATATAGTTTGGATTCCAAACCAAGAACACAGAAGACACTTTACTTATATTAATTAAATTTTAGTGCCATACCTTTTGTAATTTTTGCTAATTTTTTGACTCCTTGGGGTATGGTAAATGTAAATCAGTGATCTTCTCAGTCCATTCAATTAATATTTCTCATGACAGGATTGTGTGTCATAGCATTTGGCAGTGCTTAGTTTAGCTAATGTCCAGATAATATGCTCTGAATGGATTGTATTCTGGCTAAGTAAGTTAGGCATTTAAGTAGAAACCAGTGTGACTAATGGGCAATATCAAATTCTCTATGACTTGCAGTTCTATATATGCTTGAAGAATGCATGCATAAAGCATGAGCCATTTCATAACCTTGACCTCAGTTGCATCACATCATTTTGTGCTGGTGTTTGCACTGGAAGCAATGTGGGTGACCTTAGCACCCATGGGTGACTGATGCTCTCTACCAGAGTGTCCAGTTCTTCATCACATCACCCGAAAGCCTGCTGGGGAGGTTGGCTTCAGCAAGTTAATTAAGATGAAATACATCTTAGCCCATTTAAAGGATGTCTTCATGTTTTGGAAACATGTCTAGTTCGGTAGGGTCTTGCGCAGGAGGCAAACATCTAAATACCTCTACAGGAAGACTCAGAAACAGCAAAGGGAAATGACTGCCAGTGATGACTGCTCTAGGGACAACTGAAAAATTACTTCTTACCTGAATGCTTCAGGACAGGAACTGTTTTCTTCATATAGATAATTAATATAAAATGTGACTCGTTGTAAACAAAAAAGTAAATGCAAACTTTTTAAGATAATTAAATATAACTGTTTGCCTGGGAGAGACAGTAGTGGATTAAATGTGAAACTGAAATAGAAAAATCTAGACTCCTTTTCCATTTATGTTGTGATCTGATCTTGTCACATTAGGTCCAAGACCTTCTTATGAAGGGTTGAGTAAACTGAGTCCCAAAGACCATTGGAATCAAGATAAGATCATGGCATTTGTTAAAGTGACCTGACACTTCCCTTTGTTTCTGACTTACCTGTACTATGTTTATGTCAACCACTTCAGGCTTTATGATACTGTTTTGACTATTCAAATAGTATCCATAACCAATTAAGAACCTCACTGACAGTATGCAGAGATTGAGTTTGGTAAAATGATCCTCTCACAGTAAAATAATTCTAACATAATTCATCCTTCCTTACTGCAGTCGTGCTTTCAACTATGGAATGAGACTTGGGAGTTAGCAGAGCTGGTCCTTGCTCCATCACTGTCAGTACATGGTATCTTCTGTGTACAGAAAGAATTTTAATTTCTGGGTCTGCCCATTTAGCACCATTCTAACAAATGTAAGGTTTATGGAGGAAAAAAATATCCAAGATTTGCTTTGTTCTCACTCTGACTTTTTTTCCCCTCTTTGAAGTTAGTTTTGCCACGTGATGGTCTAATTTGCATTGTAAATTGTGTTCACCCAGCTTGGGGGACAATTAAGATATAAACAGGTGTTCATAAAAGTATAATTTGGCAATCAAAACAAACATTAGATTCTAGGGATTTCTGATTATCATCTGAATGATGGGAATAGGACAGTGAGTGAGGGATCATTTTTCCCTGAAATGTGGGAGGAGAGGGAGGCAGAAAGGTCTTTGAAGATCTAGTTTAATTGACTCCTAGATGTAACCCAGTTTTTCAACTGGGGCTTTCTGGCTTCCCTTCAGAATATGGGAATGATGAAAGACAGGCAAATACCAGCACCTCAAAAAATGATCCACAAGTTCTTTCTTTCAAGAGGGAATGTAATAAATTCATGCAGAGGAGAAGTTTTTAAGTTTACAGCAGCAACAAATTTAAGGACTCACCTGAAATGTTGTGTGGCGTTCTTTCAGATAAATATTAACATAAATAAATGTTCTGTCTGTTTGGCAGTGTTCTTAGCAAGAGAATATATCTGTACTGGAAGATGATTATGACTTTTGTTCTGATGCATACCTTGGGCCCTGGCAAGAAGGAAGACTTCTCAAAGTATTAGCAATGAGCAGCCTTAGAAGCTAATACCTCTTAAAGTGAGAGCTGATGATCTTAGTCTTGGAGATAACTATGCTGATTAGAAAAGTACAAGAGCTTTTAGTGTTTTTCCTGAACTTACAGACCTACAATACTATTACCCGTGGTTTTTTGAACATAGCTTGGAAAGTTGGAATAGGAGAACTACACAGGCTACCTTCCTGACTTCTCTGCTAGCTTTCCTATTTTCCCTGTCCTCTAAAGGTACCAGAATCAGTAAGGAAAGCCAAAAGAAATCTCTGACAGCTCTTGCCTCTGCTGTTGCATGTAGCTTTCTGAAGAGCTGTTAACTACATCTAAAAATGGAGAACTGAGAAAAGGAAAGCCAGGGAAAAGAAAGAAATATCTGTTAACTGTAGCTGTAGGAATTCTGTAGTAACAGACATACCAGTATTACAGTGGCATGGAGAATGTCTCTCCTCTTGTGTATTGCATCATAACCAGTAAGGTTAGTAGCTCTTTGCATTGATCCTTCCTTTTGATAAACTTCTTAGCCTTCAGAAATTTTATTATTATCCTGTGACTGATAGTAACAGATCTTGGGAAGTTTTTCTTAAGCCTTAGGTTTCAGATCATTGTGAGTATGAACAGAAGCTTCCAAGTGAGGGCCCCTTTCAGAGTATGCAGCACCACTAACCCTTGTGTCCCAGCCAACTGTGAAGGAACCCACGTCCTCTGCCACCCAAGACAAGTGCTGGCTGTGCAGAGACTGGCGAGGTTGTTTGTGTCATTGTTGACTCATTGTTGGCAGGTTAATAGAAGGCTGAGCATTGGTTTATCTGTCCTACCAGATGAAATGTTGAGTTGTGTAAGGAATGACTGTTGTGTTCAAGGCAAAGCCAGTCCTTTCTTTGGGAAGAAGATGGAGTATCTTTTCCCTGACTAAATGCTCTGGGTATGAAAACAAAGCACCCACCACCACCACAAGACCCAAACTGTTCAGTCAGACAGCAATGCCCACAGGTTCTCTGGAACAGCCATGATCTGTGATACTCAGCTTCAGCACAGGTCAGATCTTGAGCAGCACAACACCCCTAAAAATCATGGATGCAAGCAACCTCCATATGACTGAACCCATTTCACTCTTGGTATCAGGTGAATACCAAATTAGTGTTTAAAGCTTTCAGTGCTTTCCTTTCCTAATAGCTATGTAAGCTTTGGAGTTTTCTAGCAGCATGTTGAATATGGGAGGTTGAAAGGAAGAGGTCAGGACTTTGCAAGTCACAAATTCCTGTCTGTGTTCATTGCTCTGACATGACTTTCCAACGCCTTACTGAATATTTCTGTATCTGTGCTGATACAAAGTAGAAATCCTTGTAACAAACATCTCGCTCCTAGAGATCATGAATCATTGAGTGGTTTGGGTTGGAATGAACCTTAAAGATCATCTCATTACAACTCCCCTGCCATGGGCAGGGAGACCTTCCACTAGACCAGGTTGCTCAGAGCCTGTTTACAGGAACATCATTATGGGTGCCTAATGAGAAGTATCAGTTTGTATAGGATTTTATTGCTATAAATAGTAAAATTACATTTGATTTCCAGAGGCAGAGTAAATAGTCTTTTTTTTGTTCTTAAAATGGTAAAAGTTTCGGGATAAACACTTAGTAAGGTCAGAATCAAAGCTTGCAAGTCTGTTTGGTCCAACATTATTCTCCAAATTGTGTTGACTACTTCTGTATGGCAATTTTTTTTATTTCTTGTTGGTTTTGGTTCTTGGGTTGCTGGTGTTTTTTTTAAAGTTTTTACTGTGTTTTTCTATAAAAAACATATTTGGCACTGGATATATTTCCCTATATAATAGAACTTACCATCCAGTCATGCAATTCTATTTCACACTGGAAAGCAATCATTAATCCTTTGTAATAACTGGGATAGGACAGTTCTTAATCACAAAAGTCATGCTTTTCTTGGACAACTTCTGGAAAGGCACAGGCGGAACAAAAGATGGAGCTTCATCAGTGTATGAAAGGAATTGTATGAAGAAATTTCCCCTAAACGAGACTGAACATAATGACAAAAAGCCTTATGGGTTTCATAAATGCAGAGTAATGTTGGGTAGCCTGTCTGAGTTCAAGAAGTGTTTGGACAACACTCTCAGGCACATGCTGTGGCTCTTGGGGTGTTCTGTACAGGGCCAGGAGTTAGACTCAATGATCCTAATTTCCCTTCCAACTCAGCTTATTCTGTGTTTCTGTGATCTCAGTAATCATTACAAAGAGTCTTATTTTTGTTTTAGCCTTAATTCTGGTTGCCCTGAGACAAAGAAATATATCAACATGTATTCAGAACTGCTATTTTAAATCTACCTAAACTGAACTCTGAAACTGCTTTTATTTATTTGTTTGGGTTTTTTGTTTCCCTTTATTAGTAGATCCTTGTGGTTCTAAGTACAAAGCCATAGCTGCCTGATTTGTAGTGTGTAAATTTCTGTTCTTCTGTTCTCTTCAGATAAATACAGGGCAGCGGTCACAGTTGACTGTATCAAGCGCAGAGATGGGAAATCAAAGGAGTCAGACTTTGGAAAGCAGCCCTTTCATGTCAGACCTCCTGAGCGACGTCCCCTTTGCCCTCGCACCACATGTGTTAGCGGTGCAGGGCACCCGCAGCGACGTTCCTGACCGACTGCTCACCTACGACATCAATGATAATTTATCAAGATTTTGGTATGACTTTACACTTGAAAATTCAGTGCTTTGTGATCCGTAATGTTCTCTTTGGTTTTTTCTGCCTCTGTCAAGGAACAAGTCTTGAAGTGAAGATAAAGACTTACCTTAATTGACTTAATATTTTGGGGGCCTGCCGCTGGTATATCAAATGGATTATTATTCACAACTGGGATATATTTCTTAGCTTTAAGTGAACTATAACTTAGTGCGTTAAATATTCCATTTATTTCCAAAGAAATCACACAAAAGTTTTTCAGCCTCAGTAGGAGACTGGCTGCTGGTATCTACTTCCAGTAGGTAGGCTGCAGACACAAATATTTCACTTTAAGAGGAAGTCTATGTCTCAAATGTTTTGTTATTTAAATTAGTTACAAAACACATAGATCCTGTTACACATATTAAGATCACCTCTTGATTTTGGACAGATAGGAACCAATATTAATACTAAAGCAATGCTGCATTTAACTACTGGACAGAGAGCTTTTCAGTGAAACCAAGTTTTAAAACTCAGAGTTAATTACAAGCCCTTAAGTAATCATTAAGACTAAATAGAATTGGTTAAACTTACCAATTCCAAAGTGAAAATCAGTTGCTTCCTTCCCTTTTCCAGTAGATGGTATTTTGTCTGTCTCATTTTGTGCCTGCCTGGAGAAGTTGTCCCCGCCTGCCTGTTGGCTGCTGTTTGTTCTCATTACCACATGTGTTCCTGATTTATATACAGATCAGCTTTTCCATTTTAACCTCTTTGCCCCCTGAAGAAGGAAATCTCAGGACACGTACTTTTAATGGTCACACCCTTCTTTTTTTAATTTGTGTGCCAGAGGTACAGATGGCAATGTTTAACAACAGGAAAACATTACATTGTTTCTTATCCGACTAAATTAAACTGCTAAATACCTAAACACGCATTCTCACAGACCACTGTGTCCCCACTCACAAGCTCTGAGCATGTTTTTACCAACTAAGACCAGAGCTACTGCTTTACCAGCCCTCTGATGTCACATCACGATTTGTGATGAATGACCTGTGGCACACATTTGCTTTCTCTCTTGGGGTACGATATATACATTGTGCTAAATGTTGGTGGATATTTTCCTATAATTTTTATGCTCTTACACTCTTATGGTAGCTTAAAGTACCTGTGTTTTCAGACTTGGATCCTCTTACAGTATTTGAGATAAATACTGTAAAATGATGAAGAAATTATATTGTGGATATGTCTTAGGTTGTTTAATGTTCATGGTTTAGATTTTTTAAATGTACATATTTAATATTTTTGACAGCTGTGTCCTTAAATGTTTTGAAGTTACTGTTTCAAGGGAAGTATCTGTGCTGCACTCCAATAAAAAGAAGCCAAGTAATAATGAGTTATTTTTTATATGTGAGAGTTATTATGTGGTTTCACCTATATTGTTTACTACAGCTCTGACCATTTAGCTTTCCTAGGAACTTGAACTTGGAAATTCAGTTTAAAAATCTTTTCAGTGTCATTTAAAAATTAGTTTCCTTCTAATAAAATATATCACACTCTAATCTGGTGGATTCTGTGTGCTGTGTTGGTGACTTGCAGTGGTTTAGCTGGCTTCCATGACACTGTTTGGATAATAGTGTGGCTTGGATCTGGAAATTACTCAGGCCTCCTAAAAGGAAGAACTAATTTTATGAAGTTGTTCAGAGCTGTTTTGTTTTTCAAGTTTTTTAGTTAACGCATACCCAAAGCACTCAAATAATTTTAATGATTATTTTTTATCCAGCAGTTAAAAAAATTGATCATTCTATAAATAGCGTATTTCCATTCAAGCTGTCCATTTTGAATCTGAAATGTTTCTGCAGCTCAGCTGATCTAGAAGCAGAGCTTTGAAGCACTGTTGAAATCCAACCAAACTCACAATACTGGTTCTTTCTTTGCTGGCTGACTTGCATGTAATTTTTTGCAATAATTTTTTGCCTAAAGTTAGGTAATTTATCTAAAATAATTACATCTTGTCAGATTGTACTCTGTTGCACTCACAGGTGTCCTTTCAAAAGGAAAGGAGCAGCAAAGGAGAGTAGGGAGGAGGTTGTATTCACCATTATGAGAAATGTGGACAGTAGGTTTAAATGTTTGGTCTTCATCCTTAACCATCTCTTGTAAAGGGTAAAATTTACACCCAGTAAAGTACCACTGAAGAGCAAGGGTACTGGGAATGTGTCTCCTGACTGCCCTGCCTTTAGCAAAAGCTGGGGCTCAAACCTTGTCCTTGGTCAAACCATCCCTTAAATTGGGCATGTTCAAAGGTAAATCAAAGCACAACTGCATCCAAAGCAGCCTGACAGAAGGCTGACTGGGAGATGGTCCCTACAGACAACTCCCTGGTGACAAACTCAGAAATGGAACCAATGTTGTGTCCAGCAGGTCAAGGTAGTGCTTACAGATCCAATTTTTTCTGTAAAGTGTGATCCAAACCCTGATGCAACAGTCAGCAGATATACACTTGTGTGGTCACAGAGGAGTATTGCATTTTTAGCTGGAGAACCTGTTATGTTCACAAAAGCACTGAAGCAGCCTCATGGGCAAGATGAGCAGGTGCTTCTGAACAACAGCATAAAACTAGAGCTTGAGAAACTGCCCTCCTCCCCACAACCACCCGCTTGTTATGACATGATAATTCATCTTGCTTTGGGTTTTCTCTGCTCAGCCTAGTGAGTAGGGAGAGGAACCAGAAGTGCAACTCCTAGGGGTAACTCCTTCCCCTCCTGAGTAACTGCAACTCTTCTACAGATGACAGGGCAATTCCAGATTAACCAGATTTCTTTTTGAAGCCAGAGACTGTACAACAACAAAGAAGCAGAATATCCTCCTTAAATTCCAAAGGTAGACTCCTGTTTGGTGCTGTAGGAAGACAAAGGTTTAGTAAGCCAAGCTGAGTTCATTCAACCTAACCTGCTGTGCTGCAACTTTTTATCAACATTAAGCCTGACTTTCTGTAACAAACTCACAAAATTAGGAAGCATGTATGTTAGGCCTGATTTATTCCCATCAATATATCAAATTCCTTGAACTAAGAAAAACATTTTAACTCCTTGTATCGTCCATTGAAACCATGTTCTTTCTTTATCAGTAGGTATTTATGTATTTTGAGTGCCCCAGAGAACTACTACCTCTTTCTTCAATGTCCTTCTGAGAGATGAGTTCCCACAGACCCTTTCTTAGCTGTCCTGCCTGAATCACAGCCATGGAAACTGAATGAAGTGCAGGTGGTAAGAACATGATGACGTTATCATACTAGCAATCTGAATCAGGACATAAATCAGTTCATGTCCCATAGTCCTTTTTGTGTACATGTAGTAGACAGCACAATAGTGCCTAATGCCTCTGTTCATTAACATAAGTAATGGGAGATCAACAGTGGATCACATACTCCTTTGAATATTTTGGAATAGATACTTCTTTTTAGTCTGCAGCCTTCCATGCAGTATTCTTTCGAAATTGTGTTTTACTCCAAAAAACAGTGAATATTCAATTAAAGTTTACTTTCTGATGCAGCATCAGTGTAGCTCAAAGAGCTTTGTTGTATCACAGCTCAGTGTTTTCTCCCTTCTACAGAAGCAAAAGTCTGGCTGTGTGGTTCACAAAATAAACCAGAAGTTGTAAAGCTTTCAGCAGGTTATGATGAAATGTTGAAGAATCCTTTTTTTAATTCTGTAGCAAAAGAGAATATCTAGTGATGGAAGTGGAAGTTATGGTGACCCCAGAAGGATGCAGCAGCTGTAGAACAGAGACAAGAGAGGGCTTAGTTCTGCTAGCCAATTCAATTCACTTTTCCTTGCTGCAAAGATAAAATAAACTCTTGAGATCAAAGATCTAATTTACAAGGTTGTCCTCTCAAGTCAGTTGACACATGTACTTCAATAACAGAACATGAAAGAAACTGCTCATAAGCAAACAAAAAAAAAAGATGAGCCTTGATTATAAACATCCTTCATCCAACTCTTTGTGGCTATCAGCATTATGGTTAGAGTAGCCTCTCACATCCAAATGTTCATGTAAGTGTTCTGGGAGGTCAGCTTTGAGCATTCATCTAAATCTCACTGGAAAAGAAGCAGATGGGCTCAGAAAACAAAGCCCCAGGTGGAATAGCCCATCACAGAGAGATGGGAATTACTTATTTAAAGCAACTGATACTAGTAGAACTTTAGTCTGACCTTATGTCAGCCTTTTTATGAAGAGTTTTTCTGTTTTCCTTAAGAAAATGAAGCAATGTGTGACATATTGTGAGTTGTAGAGTAATTTAATTTTTCAGCTGTTTTTAAAAAATAGTGGTGCATCTTCTTGGCTTATTCTTCTCTTAAAGACGGCTTTAGATTCCTGCATTTTGTTCTTTTAGATTCCTCTGAGTTTGTCTATGGTATGTTTACATAGGGCTTATGTAGAAGACTTAATATTTGTCTTATGATTTTATTCAAAGAATCTTTTTGGTGTTATTATTTGACTTTTATGTCTTTTGCAGTTTGGCTAGTTCTCCTTCAGTTGTCTCTCAAGTAAAAGACATTTAGACTTCTCCCTCTGTCAGGGTGGAATAGAACATATACATTAAATTTATCCCTGAAAGGACTGCCAGATTTTATTTCAAGTAATAGTACAGTACTTGCGGGTATATTAGTCATAGTATAATTATGGCTTAAAGTGGACACATGGGGTTAATGTTTGCTGTATTTTAATGTCGTTCAATTCATGTTGTAATTTAACTTCTGTTTTGGGGGAAAAGCAGGAAGGTGTAGTAATGGCAATTTATACTGGTTTATTAGAGAAATCTAAAACTTCCTTTTTTACCAGACATGGTTTGCAGTATATGCACCTATACAGTGATCAAGTTAAAATAACTGCTTCAAAACTAGTTGCCATCCTGTTATTAAATGGCATCAATTAAGAGGCCATTGATTGAGAAATAGAATTGTAGTGTTTTGCTGTAGATCTCTCAAACGCTTTACAGTACAAGTCAGTATTAAGATTTATCTTGAATCTTAATACCATACATTGAAGACAAATTTTAACCCTAGGACACTTGTAAAAAATAGAGTGAGTGAATGAACAATGATAGCTGATATATTTTTGCTAACTTAGAGGCTAGCTGGCTAAATTATTTTATGTTGCAGCTATTCCCGTAAGAAATTTTGTGTAGCGCTGTTGTTATAGCTATTGATTTGTATAAATCTGAGAGAAACTATAGGAATAAAGCCATTTTCCAGGTTTTGTCCAGAACTGTTCACCTTCATATTTAAGACTTCTGAGTCTACTCAAACTCAGAGACTTCACTGCCACCTCCAATAGCTGTCTCTTCTGAGGGAAGCTGTGCCCTATTTTAGAAACATCAGTGTCTGGGAGATACTCTGCTCCATCCAGCTGGGTCTGACAGATGATTTCCAGCATGGGGCATATCCTGGTAGACAGACATCTCCAGGGTGGTAGTCCTTAAAGAAAAGGATATTGTACATAGAGACCTTGCAGGTAAAAGCAATGCAGAGCTGACTAACTTCCACTCCTGCCTCCTACATGATCAGCTACATGATCACAGATACCTGACACAGCTCTTCTGAGAGGTGCTGCTGTCTTCTTGGAAAACAATTTGCCTTTTTTTAAACCTAGCAAATTCATCTTCTGGTGATCTGCCAGTCTTATCAGTTTGCCTGTGCCATTTCACCATGCCTAAACCAGAAGGGGAGATTTCAGACATGAAGCTAAAGGCTATCTGTTAGAACAGGAAGTCATCCCAAGACTGGTCTGTTCACCTCACATGTCAAAAAGAAGGCAGATAAGACTTGCTGTGCAAGGATCTTCTGTAGCAATGGAACTCTCTGGATGTTTATAAGACTACATGCACAGTGTCTCAAAACATTAGTTTTTGGTATTAGATTGGGTTTTATAGTCTTCATGGCAAACAGTAAGAAAAGTGTTCCCAGTTTGTCCTTGGCAACAGCAATTTAGCTGTATGAAGATTATTTTCTCCTATATGGTTAGGAAAATAAAAATCACCTACTACACCCTTCTTAAACAGATGAGGTAATTCAACTGAAGGATAAAATCTTACTTGGAAATTTGCAAATAGGTTACTCTGTTTCTAGATAAATTGCAATAAACCAAACAAGGCCTTTCTGGCACTTTCTGCCTCGTCTTGCTTCAAAGAGTTATTCTGGCTTGTGCACAATAATATTCTACTCCCCCAAAGAAATGATGAAGATAAGGCTGGAAGAGTTCTCCTTTGAAACATCACCCATTTCTGATATATCACTGTAGCCTGGAGATCACTTCTGATTATAGCACTGTAGTCTGGAGATTCTGACCCAGCAATTTGTCTTTTATGATTTACACTGAAATTGGTATCAAAACTGGTCATGTGTGCAGAGCAATCTCAGCAAACTGGATCTGTGTAGGCATTGCCACGGAAATACAAGAGGAGAGAAGGCATCCCCACAGTGAGATTTAATGTAGAATACTGGTGACGCTGGAATTAGAATATCCTAAACTTTTGATCAGGGAGGAAAAGAAAAAAAAGAGGTGACAATTTCGCAGTCTGCACTTATATTTGAAAGTATCAAGGATCTACTTTGCAATAGCTGACAGAAATGCTTTTGAGAACACAGAAAGCAATGCTTGACTTGCTCTATTTACCTTTTCACCTTGTAAGTATCTATTGATCATAAAACTAGTCTGGCCTAGAGAAAGCCTCTTCCACATTGTTTATTACATTATTAAGATGATGAAACTTGAGGTAAACAAAGAAGAGGCATGATTCCTATCTGAGGATTTCCTCCCTTGAGCCCTCTGTCCCAGATACATCCAACCTGGGCTTATAGGTTCCCTTCCTCAGTGCCTGATGGTGTGCTGGCTCAGGCCAGGCCAGAAAGTCTGAGCAGGGAATTTCTCAGACACAAAACTTCTCTCTTCTCTGCTTCCTCCATGCTGTTGTGCTTAATTACAATCCCAGTCATCCTAGTTTCCATCTGCTGGGAGGAGGGACGGGAAAGAGGAGCTCTTTGTCCACAATTAAGATGAGAATAACCCTCTGGCTTGTCCTCTCTTCCTTTGGCTGTCTATGCAGGGAGCCAGCTGCTGCCAGAGACAGCTCCAGCAGCATGCCTGGAACAGGACAAAGTTATCTATCTCAGCTTTTTTGTCCTTCTTCTCTCCCTATGAATTATGTCTGCAGAGATCAGAACTGTCACTAGCAGTGGAATGCGGTATTATAAATGGGAATTAATTTACTTTTTAAAAAGTATTTTGATTTGTTCAAAGTGTTTAAGACCTGATGGTGTGGTCTGGGGAGGATTCAGTGGGCTGTTTCTTTGCTCCAAATATAATGAAAGAGCTGGTCTGTTGCCAGCCATGGAGGAGGGAGGAGGAGGAAATTAGAATATGCAGCATTTAAGGAAAAAGTCAGATAAAAATAAAACTTTATTCTGTAAGATACAGTTTTACTCATGAATTGAACTGCAGTTCAGAGAAGGGAGATGTAGAGGAAGTTAATTTATAATGACCACATCCTAAAATGAAATTGAGGTGGATTTCAGAACATACTGCTTAGTTGTAGACCAGCAATCAGAGTTTTTCAATCTGCTGCTTCCTCCAAATGTGTGAAAAAACAGCCTTGTGGGTTCACATAACTGCTCAGTTGCCAGTTGGTGCCTACATCTTGCCCTCAGCACAGTGATATTTTATGCACAGACAAAAAAAAAGCAGTTCTAGAAAGGAAAAGAGATTTTTATATGAACTTGTATTTCAGCAAAGTTATATTTTACACCATCATAACTAAGAACAGGATTTGTCCTAAACATCATAGCAAAACTAATGTAAAGGGTACATATATATATACAGAGAATGTGTGGATATATGTTACCTCTGTGTCTATCTGTGTAGGTATGGATAGATACACAAGGTGATTTTTCACAAGGAGTGAATTCCACATTAAGTGAGACTGGTCCTAAGTTTCTCCAGAATAATTTTTATATATACTTTAATTCAGATGTCAGAGGCCTCATATGGCTCTACTGGCTGAAAACCTGTGTTGTTTTGCCATGTCTTCTGTTAATAACAGTTACCAGACAGTCCACATGAAAAATATACAAGACTCTTTTTTAATGCCACATAAAAAGTAGTACTTGAAATTTTCCCAGTTGTAATTTGTGTGAAGGGGTAAAGGGACTATTTACACAGACAAAGCTGCAGTTTCCAGACTTGAATCTTTGCTCATTCCATGTGAACCATGTGCCTTTAAGAACTGCTCTCTATCCTCATAATTCCTTATTATAGGAAATTGCAGTTGGCAGCAATCAGGTTAAGTATTTAAATATTTTATATTTAATTGAGGGGATTAAATTCACATTTCCAAGTTAAAATATTTTCCCATCTTAACTACGAAACCTGGTTGTATGTTTTAAAGCTTTTTTAAAATGTCAATACTGACAATGTGAAAACACATTACTATCTTGTCATTTAAAGATAGACTCATTCTCTAGCAGGCACCAAATAATGTATTATTTTGATTGCTGCCTTCTCTTCATTCCCCTTCTCTATCCCTTTCCCAATGGTTGACTTTAAGTGTCATATGTGGAGAAAATCCTCATAATGAAATTACTGGCAGAATCTGGTCAAGAACAGATCCTGTTGGTAGAGGGTCACAGCCAACTCTTCTTTTGTAGTCTTCATTTTCCTTTTTATTTTTTTTTTTCAGTCTAAATGACTTAGATATTTCCAAGTACAAGGCTTGGGGGAAAGGAATTGTGCTGACCTCTTCTTTGAAGTAAGATTAGGAAAAGGACAGGGAGAAAGTCTATTAAAATGTGGCTGCCTTCCATGCTTTTTAAAAATGTGCTGTTTGTGTGTGCAATGCCTGCCAAGGAGTCTGTCTACATCTTGTGTGTTCCAGTCAACAGTGCACGCCCTTCAATTGCATCTCATCTCCATTTTCGGGCAACTCCATCTCACCTTTTCTCTGCTCTTTGCAAATATCTGAGAATTTCATCAGTACAGTCAGCTGTGCCTTTTTCATAGTGGTTTCAACTCTCAGGCTGCTGGGGCAGCTGAAGCCCAGGTGGGGTGGCACTTGGAGCTAATAGGATGGATTTTGGGGCATGAGCTGGATTCATGCTGTCCTGAGGTTGACTTTCTTTTTTAAATCTAGACCATTAAAGCCATTTCATTCTCATCTAAAAGAGCATGAATATTATGATGCTAAGCATAGCATGGGAGCTCTGCTGCTTTGTGGGGCAATATTCTCCATGTGGAGCATTTCCAGAAGTGCAGCAAAGTGGCTGTTACCTGGGGTTCCTAAAAGGCAGCCAGTGCAGGAGCTGTGCTTTGTAGGCCAGCACATTCCACTAATTGCTGGCTTCCCTGCCACAGACTGGAGCCTGCAGCCCCTTGCTGGGTTCACCTCCTGATCCTGCAGACAGAGTGAACATTGATCTCAGTGGAAGCAAGGAGATCAATTGGGAACCAGGAAGTTTTTTCGATTACTAAGGCAAAATTTTACTCCCATGACTGTGTCCCATTTCCAAGCTCCCGCTGGATCTGAACTCTGCATCTCATGAGTACAGTCTCCTACCTCACAATTGCTAGTAATTATGCATCTAATTCAGGGGTCAGAAAGACTTACTTCTTTCCTGAGGCACACTCCCAAATTGTATCCTGGGTGCACACCGAGGCTGTGGCATCTGCTGTTTTCTCCCCTACTTTACCTTCATTTGGAAGGAGTGTATGCAGCTAGAGGAGGAGTTCTGCATTTTGTCAAATCTCCACTTGAACCACCAGAGGTCCAGGCCTTAGGACACAGCTTTCTGCATCCCAGAGCATCCCTTCCCAAAGTTCACACTTAGTGGCAGTCTGATGGCTTTCAATGGGAGGCTCTTCATCCTCAGCGTTATATCCTCACCTTCTTCTTCTGTTTAAACAGAAGGATATATTCAGCCTTTATATATAACTGGTTATAAAAAAATGAAGGTTTTAAGAAAAACAACCTGGGAAAAATTATTTGAATACAGTCTGTTCACAGCCAAACACCATTAGAAAACAAGTGTTTCCAGGTGTTGCTCGGAGTGAAGGATGAAGTAAGCCTGATGGCATGGGCAAACAAGTTCTACACGCTTGGGTTCAGCGCAGCAACCCTGCGGCTCCCCCTGTGCCTCAGAGCAATCTCCACATGTGGTGCAAGTGCTGCTCCTGGGAGGTGTTTGGCAAACATTCACATCCCACCAGGACCAATGCCTTTGGGCACTTGGATAGCCAGCAGAGCAAACTTCAGATCAACCTGCTGCTCGCTAGGGGAACTTGTAAGCTGTCTCTGGGTGGACGTGGTGTAATGGCAGGTCCTGCAGAACAAGGATGCAGTGGGAGCAGCAAGTAATGGAACAGCTGGCTTTGAAATTCATACAGGAGGGTTGCATCCTTGGAGGATGGGAGGTTGTCAGAAAATTCAGAGCCCTATGTCTCCTCTTAAATTGAGGTCGGTTTAAGATGGCATTCAGGGTATCACACTTTGTTATTATTTAGAGTAGCAATGCTTCTCACTAGCCATGTCCATATTACAGAAAGCAATGCTGCCCAAGGGGGTGGATCTGTAGAGTAAAAAAACCAAGGCTGAAGGCTTAACACCCACTCTTTACATGTATTTCTAGTTTAGTCTGCTGTTGCTCTTGCCCTATGGGCTGGATGTCCTCTGGATTCCACATCACATATTCTGGTTTAGTTTTGCCCAAAGGGAAGGCAGCTTTCCTGCTCTAAGATGACTTTGTGATTGAAATGGAAACATAGAAAGTTGGAATTTTCTGGAGACTAAATCCCAAGCTGAAATGCTGACATGTGTGCATCCTTTATGTCTAAACAGGACTTCACTGCAAGAGCTCAGCAAGCTCAGACTCGAGCTCAGGAGATGCTAAAGTTCTTCTTGTGAAATCATAAACCAGGGATTTATTATGGCAATTACATAATAATTATGCAATTGCTACAAAAATGGGATTTGTCATAAAATCAGTTATCCTCTTAGCTTCTTGATGCAGGTCAGATAACAATAATTTTATTCAAGAATATGATCTAGTTTCCTACATTAATTCGTTCTCTGGATACAATGAAATGCTGTAACAAATTATTCTGAAATAGCTCTTGTTTCTCCATACTTTGCCTTTTGTACATGTAAAAGTTGTGGAGACAGATGTTGTACTTTTGGGCAATTTTAAAAAATTACTATTCCAAATAGAAAGGAAACAAACTCAACATGGAGTGAAACATAAAACAGGTCACATCTGGGTTTACATTACTTAAAACTGTAAGATAATGTAACATGTCTTTTCCACTTTTAATATTATTTTTTGGGAAAGTAATTTTGAAAACAGACCAAAACATTTAAAGTTATTTTTAATGACAAACTACTCTTCTCCTTACAAGTTGAAAGTTACCAGAATAGTAAGCATGTGAAGAGTTTAAATTTTGATGATTATTGACTTTCCAGTGGAAAAAAATCTCAGTAAAACTGATTAGTTGCTTCTTTAAAAGCAAGGGGGAAGATAAACAATATTTAGTTGGAAAATGTCTTAGCTATCCAAAAGGAAAAGCAACTTTAAGTTTTAAAACCTCCTCCAGGTTCTTCACCATCACTATCTGAGATAACTTTCTAATTATGACTGCCATCATTTGGAAGCTTTGTAAAGGGGATTTTTTTTAACTGAAAAAATGATCGGGGATGTGAACTGGGTTTTTTGTATGATACAGATGCTTTTATAACTTTTGCCATGAGATGTAACACAGCCTGGTAGTGCCTACTATGGGTTTTGGCCAAAGAAGAAGCAATTTTCACTACACAGCCTTTAGATGTAGCTTTTTGAACCCCTATATTGATATATCCAGCTTTATATGACTCCCATATTATTATGGCTTCTATGCTGAGAAGCTTTATATTTCTCCTGTAAACAGTCATCTCCCCTAATCCATACTATATGGAACAACTTGAAAATAACATTAATGGGAAGGTAGTCACCCCCAGAAATTATAATCACATTTGATTTTAGAAAATAACAATAAACTGAGCATGCTGCCTGGATCTCACTTGTCTATTTCCCTTTTACCAGAGGATATTAGAGCTATGGATAATTTATAAACAAACTGTATTGTATTATATTATTAATCCCTAATCTCCTTGGTTACTGGAATCCTCCAGTTGCATGTGTAAAGCAGCATGAGCTAAAGTAAGATGGAAATGTGGGAATTATTACAAAAGACAAAGAGGGTAATTTCCTTTATATTACACATTGGCATAAGTGGCAAAGCTGTTTTGTCTTTATGTGAGGAGTTGGTGAGAAAAAAGCAATGCTGTACTCAAACACCATAAACCAGGTTCTTACAAGTAAGAGTGCACTGAAGTTAATGGTGTGCTGGTCAGATTTAGGTCCTGTTCTTTGTCCATGGTGTTGTTATAGAACTTTCTGGAACTTTCAACTTGTTGTCATACTGGGATCTGTGAGAATACCACCAGCTCAAGTTGCTCTCTTATAATGTCACTTTGAAGTACTGGTAAGTACTCAACCTTGTACAGTTAACTTTTCAAACTTTTTTTTTTCTTCCTGTATGAAAGACCCAGGCAACCAATAGGAGTGTTATTGTTGTTATTATTAAAAAATAAAGCATAAAAATACCTAAACATATAATACTAAATACCCTAAAACTGAGCTTTCCCATACCACTACCTCTGTTTTTCAGTTACAGTAACCTCAGACAGTTCTTGGAGCAACAGTGTGGGAAACTTTAAAGCAAGTGTCAGTGAAGTTTACTTTTTCTAACAAACATATTTTTAATACCCTTCTATGTCACCTTTGAACTGACCAGAAGCAGGTTAGTCTTCTTCTAGATACCTTCAGTCCAAGCTGTCTAACTGCTTTAAAATGGAAATAGAAATTAGTGGAAGAAGTTTTTGCCTCATGATTGAAATAACTTGGAAGAAAAAACCTCTGTTAAACAGTCTCCACACCCTGATTATTCTTTGACTTTTCCTTATCAGGTTCTTTTCCCTTTACTTTTAGTTTTCCTATTTCTGAATTCAATTTCCCCTAGCCCCATCTTTGTGGAATATTTATCCTGCCACAGGCTATTCCCCAAGGCTGTGGATATCTGCCTTCCAATCTAGCTGCAGAGGTACCTGCTCTGAAGGAGATGGTCACCTTTTCCACAGCAGCTACCAGAGGGCTGCTCCTTCTCCTTGCATTCCTGCATATTTTTTTAAACAGTAAGGTACTGCCTGTTAGCCTAGTCAATATTTTAATACTCTCTGGCCACTCTCCTCTCTGTCTATTTATTAAAAGGCACTTTTAAGATTCCTTCCCAAATAAAGCATGTTAATGATTTTTTTTTATTCTTTTTCCACTGTAAGTTTACTCCCAAATATGGTATTTTTGGCATGTATCATATCTCTCAAGGCTCCTAGTGGAGTGGATAGTTACAACTAGGAGTAGATATTAAAAAACAAAAACAGGATTTACAAAGAATGTTCTTCCACATAGTATATTTCCGAAAAAGTGTCAGAAATGAAAGCACAAGAAATACACAAGAGCCATAAAGTTGTTAAACCAAGATGCTTAGATACTACTGTAGCCACGGAAGGATCATAAGCAATAAAAAGATCCACTTTTGGAACACAAAGTATATACAAGACTGTAGAAAGCAAATCATTCAGCATATGGAAAGAGTATTTGTGGATGTTTCTGGCTACAGCAAATCTCAAAAGTTGACAACAAGAGTCATTCCAGAACTGCCATTAAACGACACTTCCATAAAAACCAGTGAAGCAATGATATACTTCTATCTATGTTTCTGTGTTATTGTATTATTCCCTGCCCCAGATGTCTAATTCCCTGTAAAATTCCATCTTCAAAAGGAAAACAGTGGCCAAGAATCAAGCTGAAATGAACCCACTAGTGAGAACTGAAAATTGGAGTTTGATAAGTCAGGTCTTTGGAAAATTACCACAAGATGTATATATTAAAAATTATTAAAAATGGCTCTGGAAATCAGAAAGACTAGTTTTGTCTTCACTGCTTCCTAAATAAGAATAATAAATTGCAAAATATGCAAGGCTAGAGCACATTAGAGAATTCTCATAAATTATATATTACATAGTTGGACATCAAACTGTTAATCCAGGAAAGCTTCAGAGTATGGGTTTCCAATTTCCACTTTATGAATTTTTGTCAGCACAGCTTCCTGTGGTCAGATGACGTTTCCTGTCAGTGCCAGGATTTTCTTCCCAAAATACTTAATTGAATTTTAATGCTGTGCAGAATCTCACACACCGGTGCTGTGTTGAGAGGCAGTGTTAGAGACCATTCCTTCCCATTTTCTGTTTCTGATTGTACCTTTGTGATTTCTTACTATATTAATTCTTGTAAGCATGTCTAATTTTCTCACCAAAAACTTAACCACGTGAGCCTTAATTAAACACACTAGTAGTCATGGAACAATTAATGTAAGTCTTCCACAGAAAGAATTGGTCTGCAGGGAAGGGGAGTTGCACAGTGAGTGTACTGTGTGCTAGCACTTTATTTACAGAGACCACGCTGAGAAAACCCAAAGTCAAATCAATATCAGTTTGCTTGAAGAAGAAACTATCATGCTTCATGGACTGAGACGCTAAAGTCTTCTTCTTGCCTATTATTCTTAATATACAGCCACTGTCCTGGAGCTTAATCAGAATTCATGAAGCTGCTCAAGTCAAGAAAGATTATTGTTCTTATTAAAGATGCAACAACACCAGACTGAGAAGATGGAGCCTCCAGAGGAAAGAGAGGATGGGAGTCTCTGGGAGAAACTGAAGCAGCTACACTTCACTCAGTGTTTAGCTCACACTGCCACGAGAAACCAGAGGCATTTTCTCTCATAGATCACGAGTTTTAAAGCCAGGACACAACTACCCCATATTGAGCACTTACATCTCTCCACCTACAGCTGCAAAGCATGGTCATCATCAACAATGTTTTAATTAACTTTGGAGGCTTAATTCCTTCTTCAGTTAATCCCATCTAATGCTACTGGAAACAAAGGGAGTGGCATAGGTGTAGCTGGATGGGAATTTAGAAATTGTAGGTTACAAGGGTATTACAGATGGCCTAACTTGACTGACACAGCTGGTGCTAACACGGAGAGGAATCATCCAGGTATACTTCTGTATCCTTTTTTCTGTACTAACTCTAGAGTGCAAATTAATTACTATTAATTAGGGGGCAATTTGCTTAGACTGACCCAAAATATTTTTTTGGTTTTTTTTTCATGAGGAACAGAAAAATTGCAGAAGTCCCAATTCAAATAAGTTGTTACTTTTGACAGGAAATTGCTTGTTTTATTCAGAAGTAACTAGAACAAGAGGAATCAAAGCACTCAGTTCGCTGAAATTTGGAGCTGGGGGTTCCCCCTGCTGAACACCTGCATGGTTATGCTGCTTCACACACTGAGGTGAGAGAAACTGGGTTACATTTGGAGGGATGCTTCAGCCTCAAGGATCAGAATATTTGGAGCTCCTCCAGTCTCTCCTGCTATAACTCTTCCATCCTCCCTCTATATAAAATGCATAATAAATATTAGGTTAGTCAGAGCCCATCCCTTAAGACAAAAAACTTCTTACTGCTTGTCCTCATAATTTTTTTCCTGCTGCCAAAGGATCAAAGGCATGGAAATAGTGATGGCAGAGGAGAGGCACTGGCTCTAACCTCCCTTCCCAGGCTGAAGAGGGCAGAGGAGTGTGCAGCTGGACACTTTCAGGGTGATGACCTTGACCTCTTCCTCCCCTTTCCCGTGCCCTGCCCTTAGAGGTACTGCTCCACCCTGATGTTTACTCATGCACAAAGTACACCAGTACCAGGAGCAGGGACTGCAGACCTCACCCCACAAAGGAATATAATGCGGTAATTAAATAATTAATTTAGGTAGGAAATTTAAAAGTTCAATTCAAATAATCTCATGGAGAAGGTCTTGGCCATACATCTCCCAAATTCTGCATTATTCAAGTGCCAGGTATTGTATCAAAGGAGGCTCAAGTCCTTTCGTTTCCTCCTCCAACTTTATTTATCTAGGTGAAAAAGCCAGCTGAAACTATCTGCCAAATCTGATGCAGATTAAAGTGGGGGGAAACTAAACCCAGTACTTTTGATAATTACTGTAGTCATTTAAAACATTCACCCAGCTGAACACCACCGTGGTATTCTTACAGCACACCTGTGCAGGCAGGATTGTCAAGCTAAACTGGAATTTGTTTTATCTCTCCACTGCAGGTGAAAATTAAAACTTAAACCAGAAAGAAGTAACACAGGTCTTCTGGCTAGCAACCGCTCTCTTGATAACAGGTGACGTGCAGCTGCTCTTACCAGGGTAAAAGCTGCTGCCAGAGAGGTAGGAAAGAATTTTTAGATTCATTTCCATTACAAAAGATGGTGCTGCATCAGCTGGGTGAGCTGTGCTCTTTGGAGGAATACTTTCTGACTCCCTACTCTTTCCAAAAATGGTCCTTTCTATTGTGCTGTGTCCTTACATGCCAGCCCAGTCCATTCTTTGGTTGTGATGGGGAACCCCATCTACCAGCAGGGAGAGAGAAATCCTGTGCTTTGATCCCTGTGCTTTTTCTCCAGGAATGCATCACAGTGATGGAGCTGTGAGCTGCACCACAGCTGTGCTGCGCTTATGTGCTGTGCTTGTATATCATATCAGTGATATCTTTCCCAAAAACCATGGAGCAGGCTAATTCTTCAGTTCCACTGTGTTATTCAGATAGTGTCATAGATAATTTTTTCACTTACAATGCATAGCTTCTGTATTTATGATCTATCCTACTATTTGAGAGTTAATTGTGAAAAGGAGACAAAGCTTTGTCAAGAAAATTAGAAAAAGCCATCTCAATATTAACAAGTAGTTATCGAGTATGCCCCATTGCAAAGATGAATTTTGTTCTGATTTTCCTACATTAGAAAAGCAAGCTTTTGCCCCTTGCAACGCTCCTCTGACATCAACCTTGATACTTCTGTGGTGCGAGGTCCAACGTTTTCTTGCAGCTGGGAATCCATGTATGTCAACCCACATACGTCACGTGTGTTTTAAGCAAATAATTTCATGTGAAGTGTTTTATTTCAAGACTGACTAAAACATTGTTCCAGGACAGGTAGTATAGGAGTGAGGTCAGGTGGGTGGACCTTTGAAGGATTTTTTCCAAGGTAAGGGACCATAATAAAACTCTTTCTGATCTTCTAGATGTGATTGTAAAAAGACCAGTGAAGAGAGAGATTACTTACTTTGAGATACAGCAAACGCTGTGCTCCCGTTGATAATCCATGCTAGTCCACTGTGTGTAGAGCAGTATTTGTGTTGTACAAAAAGTGCAAAATAATCTCAATATATTTCCTGAGAGACGGGAAATATCTGTTCAGAAAAAAAAAAAAAGGCAGTGGGACAACTATAGAGTACGTACTATCAGCACTAAGTATACTCAAAAATAAACACCTGAAAAGGGCAGAATTGCCTTAGGTGGGACTTCCTTGTCTTTCCAGAGTAAACACACCAGTAACGCTATAACCAGACATCTCCTAAGAAATCATATATAGTTTGAACCTCTTAGGATTGATTTGGGAAGACATGAAAAAAACATCTCATAGAAAATTCATTGACATATTTTATTGGTGCAAATAGCTGCATGTTTTCTTTGTGTATGTCACATGCTCAGTAACTCAGGAAGAAAATAAGATATGTGGATACAAAAATTAATTCTGCCTCTCATCACACAATTAATTTCTTGTAGAAGTTTGTTTCTCAAATAAGCCATGGACTACACCAGGCTTTTGATGCACAATTATAATTTATAGGATAGCAGTAGATTGAAATCAAGTTTTCGCTTCCAAACTGCTGATACGTAACAAAATTTGGCACACCAACTTCTTTTTTTTCTTAAAAGCCTGTCATGTAAATACAATAAGCAAGTCCTTTTCTCTCCTGAATCTGTGTGAATTCGTAATAATTACACAATCAATGTTTTTCTCCTAAAGATTCAGGTTTCTTTGTTTAGCAGATTACTTTTAATTAAGGCACGCCCATAAACACTGGAATGTTGGAGGATGATGTTTTTTGGAGCTGTTGCTTCGTGCTTGTGAATATGTGACACATCTTGAAAGAAAATGGTGGTTTCAAGATAAGCCTAAATGTCTTAGAACAGCTTTTTCTGTACTTTTAATTTATGCTACTTTTGAGTATGTTAAATTTTAGTTTGTATGTAGGCTCAGCCCAGTACTTTTCTACCAAGTGTGTAGGGGAGTGATGCACTACAGGCTGTAATTTAGGGGCAGGTTGGAACTGCCTGAAATATGCGTATCTTCATAATTTATTCCTGAAATGCTATTATTACCTGAACTCTCCATAGTTTCAGCACTAAATATCCTTTCCTTCCCTCTGCACTGGGGTAGAAAGGCAGTGGGAGGGAAGCAAAGTTATTTTTATTTCTGTGGCTGCCAAGCTGCATGCCAAAGGCTCTGAGAGCCCACGCAAGCCGGGGGATAGAGCTGGGCTGCCAAGGGCTGTGCTAGCTCTGGGCAAAGCAGGGATTTTCCAAACACTACGACATCCTCATGGAGATAGTGCTGGACTACAGGCACACTCAAAGCCAAAACACAAATACTAAAAGCCTACCTGCCTACTGTAAACATTTAAAAGTGAGAGGTGTGTATTAATGTGGTGCTCAGATGTCACAGCTATGTCCACTCCATGCATCCAATCCAGTGCCTTAATCAAAGGACCAAAGTGATCCCACCCTTGTACGTATTAATCTTTCTAAAAACATCACTAAATGTATTGCAAAAGCTCAGGCAATGGGATCTTTGCTCTCATAAACTTTATGGTTATTTTTACATAGTGGCAAAGTCCCTCCTGTACAGCTATTTAAGTTCTTGAGTGTTTCTATGAGACTAATGCCAACTGAAATTCCTTACTTGCATATAATAAAGAGGGAAATTTGTAGTGTTCTTTAGCATAGCCATATATGGCAAATAAGCAACAAAAGAAATTTAAATGTAATGAACTGTTTGAGGGGAATTTGTTAATGAGAATTCCTCCTTGGAAATCTTGCACCTTGAAAGAAGGAAAGCTGTTTTATCTGGGAATTTAAACTTCCACTGGATGATATGTTCCAGATTTTGGGACTATTGGATGGACAAGGTGAGCTTCTAAATCTTCCCTACTCCATGTGCTTGATCAAGTTACTGCTAAAATTAGGCAGCAAGAAGCTTAATTTATAGTAATGTAAGAATGATAAGCAGATAATGACATTTACACAGCAGTTATGGGCTGTTTATTCACAGGGCTATTGAGGGAACAGAGAAATGCCTGGGAGCTGGCAAAACACTAACAGCAAAAGTGAACCTCCACCTGCATAAAGCACAGGAATAAGACTTCTGATTTTATTTTCAAAATCTCTTTGTGTAAACTCAATTATTACTATCGAGAGGGAGCAATAATTTTGAAAATGTCATCTTGTTTTTGTCTACACAAACACATATTTCCTGAGTGGCAGAAGACAAAAACTGGCTGTCTGAAAGTTACCTAAAAAAACCAGTTCCTACACAAATTCAATATATTATTTAAATTTTTTGTCACTGTCCAAGGATCTGAGTATTATTTGCACTCCAGGGATGAGACTGGAAACAGTTTTAAAATTTTACATATCTGTCACATTGATTCAAATTATGTAAAGCTTCTCCATGTTTAAAACCCAAAAGTATGGTTAATTTATAAATACAAACATTAAATTTAAATAATGCTATTCTGAAACCAGCTTCACACACCTCTTCCTCTTTTTATCCATGTTATTAGTTCTTTCTTTTTCAAGAGAAGATCTAATCTAATTAACAAATCCATGTTCTTTCACCTTTCATTCACTCTCCCACTTGCTTCTCTCACTCCCAATCCCTTTTCCTGGCAATTCTTATCAGATTTTCATTTTACCTCTCCTCCTTTACCAGTAATCCTGTAATTTTCTATTTGTAGTGCTTTTTTTCCTTGTTCTTTGTTTGTTGTAACTCTTCACAAATAAATGGAATGATGTCTGTCTCATGCATATTGTTTTAAATCCTGCATTTCACCTAAATTTCCACTCATGTTTCTGTTGAGTTTTCCTCCTGCCTATAAGCTTTAAAATAAAATAATTCATTTTCTGAAAATAGGACCTTAGATGGCTTTCTGACAACTTCACCTTTTCCCAAGTTGTCTTGAATTTCAGCCTGCGTACAACCCACTCAGCTCTTTTGAGGTCATTATTAGTGATGTGACCAAATCTCAGGACTCCTTCCACCTCCACAGCCTGCGATGTTATTGATCATACTGTGACTCAGAAATATTGTCCTCTCTTGACTCACCATTGAAAAGATAAAAAGCCTTTTTTTTCTTTTCTTGTTTTCTTTCTCAAATTATTGCCAATTCCTTTACCTTTCTTTCAGCTGTGGGAGATCTCCATCCTGAATTTCCACAGATACCTCACCTGGCTCGTTTTTACCTCTTAGTATTCTACTCTTGTGTTTTTCTAGGTGATTTCTTCCAACTTTGTCAATGCAACTCTCATATCTAGAATGCAACTTCTCCACTTTTCATTACCCATACTTGATTTCCCCTTGAGCCTAAACCACTGAAGTCAAGACAACCTTCCTGAATTTTCTCTCTAATTTTATCAGCCTCTTTTTGTATCCTTTCTTGGCACTCATTTCCCTTCAATGCCATTTTGAACAGAAGTTAGGAGCATCCATTGGACACTCAGCTATAATCCTATATCTTACTATGTAGTTTGCTGTTCCAAGCTGACAATGCCATTTTCAGTTGCACTTACATCTTTATCTCTGAGAAGTTCTTTCATATACATATATCAGGCTTCCTTCTAGAAAACTATGCTCAAAATTGACTTTAAAAAGACTATGAAGCCTTCCTTCAAAGTTATCTGAAACCCCACTACTGCCATGATCCGTTCAGGAAACAGAATTGATATCAGGCTGTAGCATTTTCAATGATGAGTGCTTGTTTTAATTTATTTGTAGATTTGAAAAAAATACTGTGTGCTACATTTTACAGTATAAATATTTAGACTATACTAAATACATACTCTTCCTCTCCTCCTCCCACCTTGTGGGTTTTTTTTCCTTCAGTTTCTCTTATAAATATTGCAAGGTTTTTTGCATTAAGAAGTGCTTTTTGGGCATGTACAGTAACCAGTACAATATCCCATGACATGACAAATGATACTTTTATTTTTTAGCTCTACTCACATGACACTGATGAGATTTCAAAAAGCACTTACTCTGCCCAGGCACCTGTAGTAACGCATGCACAGCAGTAAAACTCAGTGCTAAATTGTGTGATGGCAAAAAGGTAATGAAGTTCAAAGATGGTTTGATACATTAATATTGTCTCATAGCATTGAAATACTGTAAAAATGTAGCTTGAAAACAAATCTTTGCAGTATTGCACTTCTGTCAATATCTTTTCACAATCAGGATTTTACCCCTATTTTTACAATAGTGATGTAGATAGGGATTCCACTGTTGCCACTAAGAACTGTCTACATCAGGACAGAGAAAAGGGATGGAGAAGTATTTTTTTTCTGTGTATATACAATGCCAGTCATAATAGGAACACAGTAACTAATAGGTAAGAAAAGAGTTGAAATAAAGTTGGTTAGCAAAATTTTGAATTTAATTTTCTTCAAGATGTGAGAATCTCAGATCAGACCGTTTTGGATCAGCATATTCTAATTTTATATAAACCAAAAAATTACCAAATACACAAAGCTCAAGCCCCCTGGATTGCATAACCTGTAAATCACTTCAAGAGAGTTGAGTGTGAAAGGTGATCTGAAAGTGTGAGTTGTTAACCACCGTCACAGCTGACTGAGCGTTTTGTTTATTCTCTAACCAGATTCTGCTTCAGGAGTCTGTACCACAACTAATTAACCATAATGCTTTATAATTGTATAAACAGAATATATAGCAGATCTTTATGATATATAATTAATTCTGCCCGTAAGGAAAGCTTTTATAAGTCAAACCATGTGCTGCTGGAGAACTGCCTTTTTATGCTCTCCCTTACAAGGCAGGTACATTTCCCTGCCAGCAGAGCTCTGGGAACATTCTAGAAAACAATGTTCGTTAGGGCCAGCCAGGTGTTTTTGTGCAGACTGACTACTGAGAGCCCCATCTCTGAAGCTGAGGTGGTTGCAGCTGCCTCTGCTCCTTCCTTTATGCAGACTGCAGTGAGGAAAGGCACTTTGGTACAGATTTTTTTTGGTTTTAAAGATCAAACTTGCTGTTGTCATGCACTAGTTACTTGTTTAGTCTCGAGCTTTGTCAGCCTTACTTTTCTGTATTTTTTCGTGTATTAAATTCCAGGCTGAACTCAATCATTGCTGCAAGACCAGGACAAGAACCCAGACAAACACAAAGAATAATTTGTTTTTGGATTATGACCCATTAATAAACATCACACAATATGGTTAGAGGATGGCTGTTCTCCCATCTGCTGTTTGATGCGCTTGTCCTTCCTGTGAGGGGGAACCAAAACCAACCAACCAAACAACAACAACCAAAAAATCCCAACAACAAATGGACACACAGGAGTTCAGGAGACCTGGGAGATCAGACACCTGATTTCACTGCATGAAGACCTTTCTTCTTGAAGTGACAGAAAAGACAACATCCACCTCTAACACCTGCTCAATCAAAGGGGTGAGTCACCCTTACATCAGGCCTGGAGCTTTGCGTGTCCCAAACCAGAGCTGGTAGCAAAATCTTCAAACACCAGGCGTAGAAAAGCAGAAAGTACAGTGAAAGAGTCCACTAGGCTGTTTGCCAAGAAACCCAATCTTTGTAAAATGCTGATCAGAGCCAGCAAATTTCCAAGCATCCCAAGATGAGAAACTCATCCACCTAGTACTCTGCTGAAGGTCTCATAGGAGATCCATTTCTAAGGACCACTGTGCCTTGGGCTCACTCTTTGGGCATCTTAAATGTACATAATAAGTTAATATGAAATTGCTTGATAAAAGGAAAAAAGAAAAAGAAAAAAAAAAAAAAAAAAAAAAAAAGAGAAGAAACAAAAGAAATAGTGAGCAAAGAGCAGAAGCCTCCTTGATCTAGCCATCACCTGGCTGAATGGGAGGCACAGGTTCACATTACACTCCTTTGGAATGATAATCACACCCTTCTTTGAGGCTGACACACCACTGGGAGGATTATCTTTGCAGGGCAGCCCAGATCCTTCCCACTGATAAAGCTGCTGTATCTGAAAAGTATTTGGCAGAACTGTCACCATACACACAAACAGAGGAGCTGACTCTCCTAACCTCAGAGGCTTGGTATGGGGAGTAGTCTGCATCAGCTCCTGTGCCCTCCAGATCAACTCTGCTGATCACCTGTGTAACTTGGAGAAGAAAACACTGTTTCCTTGGGGAGCTTTGAGGTGGTTTTATTAATGGCTTTTCAAACCTTTGAGGTAACATTTTCAAGGTAACAAGCTTTTTCTTCACCCGTTGCTTTCCCACCCACATCCACTTCTGAATCTACAGCTTTTTTCTGTCTCCTTGCGAGCTAAGAAGTCACAAAAAACCCACCAATCTTCTTTTTCACTTTTCTTTCCAAAATTAAGAGATACTTCTTCTTCTACCCTTGCATGATCAACTGCACGTATTACTCCCTTTTTCTAGACTCTTTATGAGTTTTGTCAAATATAATAATTTTTCCAGATGCATTTTCTGTTTAACTTTCCTGCCTACTCATAGAGCCAAAGCCATAACTCAGAACTATAGGGGAAGGTCTTCCCCTTGATGTCTTTCATCATGGGCTTATAATAACTGAGCAATTACATCAAAGAGTTTGGTTTCTGCAAGATGACACTGATTCCCACTGTTTATTGGAATGTTCTGTCTCCATCAGTAGTGGTTTCATTATATCTTGAGCATCAGGGAAATAATGCTGTCTACATCTGCTTGGCTGGCAAGTAGATGTTTGAATTTCTTAGAGTAAGGTGTGTGTTTTTTTTCATTTAGGACTAAAAAATCTGAAGAAATTATCCAGTAGATGTGCTTCATTGGAATTGCTCTCAGAGAAAGGACTCTCTTTATGGCCAAATAATGCTTATAGATAGATTCACCAAGCAATGCTTTTCTTTCCAAGGACTCATAAATCTCAGAGTACTTTTGAGAGTAATAAATGTTGCAATAATGCTGTTCTTGATTACAGGCAAGGCTATAACAGCTCTGATGGGTAGTGATTCCATAATTATATTTGATTACAAGGGGGTTATTTGTTGCCTTCTTTCAGTCGTGGATTCCACTGGATTCTACTTGGAGACCAAGAGCATGCCATGCCAGCACACACAGCTTGCTCAGCTGCCTTCCTCAGAGCTTTGTCACTAAAGCACAGCATTTAATAGCAGGACCTGTGATAGTTGGGTGTGCAGAACCTTTTATGGAACTGTCATTTAGCCACTATGTGACTACATCAAGTGAGGGCCACTGCCTAAGAGCATCCTGAATTTCAGCAGCCCTTGTGGACTTGATCTTGCATTCTTCATAGTGTACAGAGGCTAAAGTTACTCGTGCCCTTATTACAATGACAGTAAGGACCTAAGTGACAATGAGAAATAAACTATACCTGTAACATTGTCCACGCTTTCTATTACTAAAGAATTTTAAAAAAGGAAAAGCTCCATTAAGTCAAATAGCCCTCCCTCTGTCAATGAACAATAAAAAAAAATAAAATCATGTCTTACAATTTATTCTCCAGTGCTTTGTTTATTCAGTATTAAATGACTCATGGAATAAGGTTTCCACCTCTCCCCGTGGGAGATTATTCCAGCTGCTGAGGACCTACTAACAGCTCCCTTTCTTTTTCTTTTCCTCTTTTAATGATGCTGAAGTTTTGCATTCTATTTTAGTTTAGGATGTGAATCCCCCAACTTGCTTTAAAATGCAATTACAGCTGTTGACATGGACTCAGAAATCCAAGAAATCATGCAGTTAAAACAGAAATATATTTTTCACTTAAATACTGTGCTACCTCAAAGGAACGCTTTTAAGCTAACTGCACACTTCCTTCTTTTTACAGGTTTGTTCCTTACTGTTATGTAAATGTACTTTTGTTCTATGTAAATTAGGATTAAGCAAACTCTTAAAGCCTGTTTTATAGCTATCACACCAACAAACCACATTTACAAACAAATATTTGTTTCTACAGGTAAGTATATTACCTACTTAGAAATAATAATTATTGCCAGCATTTTGACTCAGTGCCGTGACTCTGCTCTGACACAACCTGTTGTATGCACAGAATGGAATATTCTTACAAGGAATACTTTGCATATAGAGTTGCATACCCTAAAATTCTTTAAAATTGTCTCTTTAATCCATTTTATTGTTATTATTCTTACCAGGCACTGCAAAATCTATTTAAAAATAAAATATTCTCCTGCTTTGAAGATTTATAGCGTGTTTACCTCCCAGTAGTAGCTGTGGAGTCCACCATGTCACTCAACAGCATCCCATTTGGCTGGTAAAAGAACAGTGATGATAAGTTCCAAATAAAATTTAGTGCTGTTTGTTGTGCCTAGAAAGAAAGGTCGTGGTGAACAAGGCTTTATTTGTCAGAAACAGTGAAGTGGGATAACTACAGGGGTGGAAGCAACCCAGAAAAGGACTCTCTGAAATGAAGGCTGAAGTTCCTAACCCTCAGTTTGCCTTTAAACCAGTATTGTCAAAATGTGCCCAAATCTGACAGGTGGTGTGGTAGGGGCATTCATGCTTAATGCAGTTCAAAAAACACAACACAAAACCAGATACAGACCAAATCATGAAATCTTAACAGAAGGATGTTGGGACTCTTACTATCAGACACATATTACTGTTTTAATGGATCATAATGGCTTCAAATCTACCTCGCTAAGGGGATGCTGCTCATTTAAAAAGTTTAATGTCATATAAATCAAAGTACTATACAGTAAATTTGTGCTTTCCTAATATCCTTAGCAAGGTAACTGCTCACATGAAATGGTGCTTCTCCTTTCTTTTATTATACTGGTGTGAATGGTAATAGATATAACAATTTCATTATATTCAAATTGCTTCTGGCATTTGCTTACTGTTTTTACCTTTTCCATTGAAGATACTATTGCTGTGCATAATACACACTACCTAAGTACTCTGGAAACAATTTTTTTCCTCACAGATGGTTCTGTGATGTAGCATGAAGCAATTTTAAGGAATAATTATTTTTATTATGTCAACATAAAGTGTTCCATTATTTTGCTATTATTACTGATATCTTTTAGATAAGAGACTGGCAAGAGAAATTATAGTAAAGAACTGCTAGAAGTGTCCATTACATTTGACATGGCAGGTTACTGGAATACCAGCCATTCTACCTGTGTTTCAATCAGTTTCACTTTGGATAATAGCAACCACAAATACTTGTCCAAAAGCGTCCTCATACCAAATGCCTAAAAATGGAAAAGAGGGAAAATAAACCTGTAAAATCCCTCAGCTCCTCATTTAAAAGAGCTTGGGCTTTGTCCCAGCTGTGCAAATCAGAACTTTTTTTCTAGATGCTGAACTGGGGAATGGAGATGGTGGTTGAGTCAAGTAACCAAACTCAGAATAGTAATGTATGGCAGGATTGCTGCCTGGAGAGAACTCATTTTCCCATGGGATATGGTCTGACATGCTTAACTTGCTAGCTAAAGGAAAGTGTTGAATAGAATTACCTGTACCAATGAATGGATAGAAAAACTTCAGATTAATGCAGAGCTGGAAGGAAGGTTTGGTGATTTTAGCTGTGTGTTGAATGTTCGCCTTTATGTTAAAGCAGATGTCTAAGGAATACATAATTCCAAAGTCCAAAGTGGTTGGCCTATTTTCTTGAAGAAGAGAAGATAATGTAGGAGTAGGTCTGATTCCAGATGAGATAAGACTTTGTTATAACAAAGGTAATGTTAATGGGCAGGTTTAAGTGAGTTACTCAGTATCACAAAAACACTTCTGACAGATAGGAAAAATAAGACAATTATCCAAAATGGTATTCAATTTTCTTAAGGGAAAATCTTACAGCTAGCTCTTATTCTGTAGTTTCTTGGCTTGTTCATTATGCAGTCCTCACTCCTAATGACAATCCTTTGCACTGAATGAAATAATCTTAACAATAGCATTTGACTAAAAAGAAAGTACTATAATACCTTCTGGCAGAAATTCAGTTGTAAACTTGATTCTGAAATTTTCCAGTTTGTGAGTATTCATAAATGATAATTTAACCCAGTATAAATACTGTTGGACCACAAGTCTAACAGCCCTTTACTTACTGCATTTTCCCCATATCCAGGAGAAAAAGACATGAGAAAAAGAAATCTAACACTTGACCACATGCTTGACCCTAAATTGGATGATCAGCAGTGTCAAGTCCTCAGTAGTGTGTTTCCTTTTTTTGTTGGAAGATAACTTGAGCATGTAGAACCTTGAAAGTGATCATGAATTAGAAGTCTCTTCCCTGGTTAGTGTCAACAAAGCCAGCAGTGGGGATAATGATGTTCTATCAGCAGCTCTGGAGAATTCAAGGGTTCAAATGCAAGGTAAGTCCCAAGAGGCTTGGGGATAGAGAGTGCTTGGCTGATAAAAGGAGATCATATCTGTGCCACTGAACTTTTTGGAAGCTGTGAAAAGATGGAGTGTGGTTGATGAAGGCAGTGTCTGTCAAAAATTATTGTAGTAAAAATAATTCCATATATATATTTTTCCCCCATTACTGTCTTATTCTAGCTAGAACTTTGTTTGAAGGCAAAACAGGCCAAAAACTAAACCAACATCTCCACAGCTTGAGACAGATATTTTCTAGGAAAACAGGCCACTGCTGCTTCAGCAGAGCTGCTCAGCCCCAGATAGCAGTTGCATTTCACATGGGGGCCGTTACTACAGGTGATGCTCTCATTCCTGCCTGGGGATGCTCCAAATCCACGGAGGCAAGCCTCAGTTTTGTCATTTGAGAGGTGCAGTTTGGGTCATTTGGGTCATTTTGTTCTAGTTTTTGGCCACAGATAATGCTTTCTGATAATCATCTCTTTCAGAATATTACTGTGATGTGAGGACTTCTTGTTATTTCTCTCTTCCCAACAGTACATTCATTACAATTAAGTGAAACACAGGGGATGGATCTGAACATATGTAAAGATTAACACCCTTTCTCATTAGTGTTTTGTGTTAGATGCTGTGTGAATACTTCAGAGACAGTCACAAAGGACTTGATTCTAAGTGGAGTGGGGAAAGGCCAGCAAGGAAAACATAGACAGAGGGAGGTAAGAGAGACATAAAAATTATGAAACAAGCATGTATATACACTGGCAGCAGAGTATTGATGGCCTTATGCTCTGGTAAGAGCCTAGAACCAAAAGGTATGTCCAGATTTGAAGAGTTTGCCCTCCCTAAAACCTTCAAGTAGGAATAAAATAAGGATCAGGATTGCAGAGTGTCTAATGACTGCTTAAAATTTCTCAGTTTCCATGGCTCATGGCACTCATGTTCATCTGTTTCTGACATAAAGAGATGAACCCATTATCAACTGATAACGGTAGGAGAGATGAGACTACTTCACTCTTGCCTGTCACTGCCCTGCTCCTTGAGATCACTCCCTTGCTGTTGTGCTCTTGCTGTGATGTATAATTTCCACTGCTCTCGGGATGCCTCTCCCAGAAGCTGTGTTAAGGATGTCCTAGTCTCCCAGAAGGATTTAAGATTCAGAAATACCTGTTACCTCCAGTACAAACTCCCTTAAGCACATGCCAGCTGACAAGGTAGTTCCTTAAAGTGGAAAAGAGAAGAAAGAAATGCCTTTAACATGGCTTTTGAAAAGCTGAAAAGGGTATTTAAGGCAAACATAGGTTTGTGATAGATATGCAGATTCTAATAGGAGCTCAGTTTTTACTTCACTTTCCCTGTAATATCTTCTTGACATTATATAGCAATGGTATTCCCTGAGGGAGGTACTCTAGGACCTAGATGAAAAATTCAACAGTTGGTATCCCACTTTAAAATACAGATGAATACTCTCTTCATCCTTTCTGAAATCACCATTTCCTAGGCACATGGCATGGTGTTGTAATACATATGCTAGGTCTACTTTAGAAGGAATTAGGATGGAAATAACTTTTGGGGAGCAAAGTACAGCTGTTGATGTGGCTGGCAGCAGTTTGGCTGGAAGCAATCCCAGTGGATTATTTCTTCGCTGGTTGCTGTGAAGGCAAGTGAAGTGGTGGCTCAGTTTGGACTGTAAGGCATGGTCCTCAGCTTGTTTGGAAAGGAAGACTTGCTACTGGTATTTTACACTGATATGCCCTGTGGTTTGGGGTGAGTGTGGGTGCTCTTGTTTTGGGGCTGGTGGGATTTTCTTTGTCAGACATTTACCTTGTCTTTACATGTCTATTCTTCATATCCAAATACCTTGCTTGTTTGATGTACAGGGCCATGGAAATTGTAAAATTTAGCCATTGTAAAATAGTATCTAAACAGGCAAATTCAAGAGTTATACCAGTTCATCCTTATTTTAGTCTGACATAACTCTTAGCATCGGCAATAGCTGGAATTTATCAGCTATTGTGTAAGTCAAAGGTGTACTTTCTCAGCTGACAGCAGATGATTTTTGTTCTGTAAGACACTACTGTATCAGCAATGTTATCTGACAAAGGCACAGATACAGGAAAATGTGCTTACTGTTTAAAACACCACTGATATTACTGTTCAGCAGATGGCTACTACAGGTGAATGCTTTCCAGTCATTTTGAGCCCAGTGCAGTGAAGCAGAAAAAAATAAACTAGGTGGACTTCATAGCTGTGATTAAGCACAGAGAAAAATCCTTGGGGGAAAAAGTCTCTAACAGCCCAGTTTCACTAACAAATTTGGCTCATGCCAGCAGAAAACAAAAAGACTGGACCAATGGAAAAATCCATGGTTGCTGATTTTTCTTAAAATTAATTTATACGAGTGGCTTTGTTGACGGAGCACGTGTTCACGTGGATGTGGGGTGTATTATTCCAACCCTTTCTGTAACACAACCACGGTGACTGCGTCACATGGTGCTAGTGCAAACAAAGTCTCGCTAACAGCCCATGAATAGAAGCATTTTCCAAGAATACGGTTTCTCATTGGGACTATCGACTGATTCCTGTGCTACCAAGGGATAAGGATGGCTACGGATAGCTTTGGCAGTATATAAGTGCAGTAATCTGAAGTGTGCAAAACAGAAATGAGTGTTTATTATATAATCAAAAAAATGGTACAAGGAATGTAGTTAATTCTGTGACACTTCAGTTACTGATTCGTAGGCAGTATCTAGAGTGTATCTTGTTAAACATTTTACTTCTATGTATATTCCATGTCCTTTTTGTTCTCCTAATGCCTGAGAGGCCATCGTCGAGCTGACTTCCTCCACATAGCAAGACTCCCTGCATTTTCCTTTCTCCGCCATTAGCATCCTATTTGCATCAGATCCAAAATAAGCACTGTTTTCTTGATGGACTCAGCTCAACTTATCTTTCTGATCTTAGACATTTATTTTCTTAGCTATTAAGCTACTCATCCTAACCTTCATTTGGTTTCTCATTGTCTCAGGTTATCAATTTATCTAATGGCAGCTCTTTTTCCTAGAACAAAAGCACTTTCTAAAAATATCACTGTAAAACATTTAATTTTCCTCTTGGCATTCTCTGAGAATTGTTTTTGAATGTGTATTAGGAAAAAGAATAATATTCTATATACACTTAAGGAAATTATGAAACCACACTTATTTAACCTTTGAAGAACAGTTTGATTTTTTAACGAAAGCAAAAATGCTGTCAAGGTTTGATGGACGTGAACAGACTTTGTTGCGAGAAATGCTGTCTGTTTCTGAGCTTTCCCTGCATGGCAGTGGAGTAAGTGGGGAGAGGCAGACAGTCCTCTGGGAATAGGGACAGCGCAAGATTTGGTCCAGAGCAGTGGCTCTCAGGTCAGTGTTAAATCGGCACTCCGTGAAGTCCGCTTTGAACTCATTTTGTACATCTTGGCAGCGGTCCCCAGGGCTGCTCTCCCCGCGCTCCCCGACGGGCACCGCATCCCGGCGCTGCCGAGCGCCGCCCGCCGCCGCCACATCCCACTTCCCCCGCCCCGCCTCCCCGCCGCCGCCCCGCCCCGCCGCGCCGCGCCGTCCGCTCCCATTGGCCGCCAGCGCCGAGCGACAGCGCCTCTGCCCAATGGAGGCGGCGCTGCTGCTGCGGCGGCGTCCAATGGGCTCGCGCGCCCACCGCCCCTGCCCGTCGCGGCCGGGCGCCGGGGCTGCGCGGTGCCATTCGGAGGGCGGGCGGCGTGGGGAGCGGATGGTACTGGTAGCGGCTCCCGGGCGCCGGCGAGGGCAGGAGCAAGAGCTGGAGCAAGAGCTGGCTGCGAGCGCCTCCTCCCCTCCCCACTCCGGCTGGGTGTCCCCTCGTCGTGCCTTGCCGCCGACCGCCCTGAGCCGGCAGCGCTGTACGATGTGAGCGGCCGCTGGGCTCAGCAGCGCCCCCGGTGCTCTCGACGCTGGGGCGGGCAGCGATGGCCAGAGCCTGGCGTGGAAGCAGCAGCCGCCGTCGCCGATAGGAAGCGCCGGGGGCAGCTGGGCAGGCGGCGCGGAGACTCCCTAGGGCCGTGCAGCGCTTGTCCCGCCCCGCCCCCTCCCTCCATCCCTCCCCCTCCTCCTCCTCCTCCTCTCCCCGCGGCCGGTGCATGCGGGGCGCTGGGGGCCGAGCTCGGGTCCCCCGCAGCCACCGGAGCGAGTGACCCGCGGGGGTCTTGCGCATCCCCGCCATGTCCTCGTCCAGCTCCTCGCAAACCCCCCCGTCCCACCACCAGCCCCCGCCGCAGAGGATGAGGCGCGGCGCCGCCGGGTCCCCCACCGCCGGCACGGCCGGGGGCCCCGGTAACAGCGCCGGGGGAGGCTCGGCGGGGACCAGCCGGCTGCTCCAGCCTATCCGAGCCACCGTCCCGTACCAGCTCCTGCGGGGCAACCAGCACAGCCCGACCCGGTCCCCCTCCGCCTCGGTGGGCAGCAACACGGGGCCGGGGGGCGGCGGCGGGGGTCGCGGCGGAGGCAGCTCCCCACCGCCGCCCAGCGCGACGCCGCCGCTGGCAGCGGGCGGCGGAGCGGAGCCGGGCAGGGTGAAGGGCAGGCAGCGGCGGTCGCCGGAGAGCGGTGGCAGCAGGAGGAGCAGCTCACCTGAGAGACGGAGCCCCAGCTCTCCGGTGTACAGAGGTAAAGCACCGGGAGAAAGCCGGTCTGGCTTCCCTGCCCCGCGGGGGTGCTGGCCGGATTGGGGCCGCCCAGCCTCGGCGCTCCCCGGGCTCTGCTTCCCGCTGTCGGGCTGCGCCCTGCCTTCTCCCCCGGGCCGGCGGGGGTGGGACATCGGGAGAAGCCCCACTGGAGCCTTAGGGAGCGGGTGGGGGGGACGAGGGTGAGCCCTAAATCCCCCACCCCTGGGGCAGGTGTCGTGCCCGGGTTTGCCCTGCCAGGAAGCGGGGGGAAAAGCACTTCATCCCGCCGCCCTTCCCCGGGATGGGAGGAGGCGACCCCTGAAGTGTCATCCTCCTTCTCGGGCAAGGTGAGAATCCTGCTTAGGAAAAACACCCCCGCGCCGGCCTCGGGCGGAGCGGGCGGGGGCGAGCCCCGGGGCTCCGCTCCCGAGGGAGAACAGTCGGGGCTCCCACGGTGCTGCTCCTGCCCCTGTGCTCGGGCTCTGGCAGCGGAGCTGTGCAATAGGGAAACGAGCCTAAAATTAACCCGCTTCCCTGTCTCCAGCTGCAGCTATCTAGTAGGGGTGATAATGAGTTAGATTTGTATCTGGGGTGTCACAACCCGGTTCTGAAGTGTGTGTTAAAAATCAAGCCTGAAATGCTCTTCCTTTCTGCAGAGCTCGGTTTCTTAAAAAGACTTGCGTTTTTGTAAGATCATAGGTTAAAAGATGTGGTGTTTCCAAGCACAGGCTCCAAAACAAGGAAATTCCTGTATTGAGGTGCTCAAAAACAAGTGTGTCTCCTTGTGATATTTAGTACTGAATCCTTGAGACTGTAAAACACTCAACCAAACAGAACCCACGACAAACCAACCCCCAGTGTAGCCAGAATAGGCCTGTGAAGTTTAAAATGTAAAATTGATTCCCAGCAAGTCCAACTTAACCTGCGTCAGGTTGTCTGCTAAATTATTGAATGTGTTAAAGTAGCAGTGGCCATCTTACCTCCCCTACTCCCTCCTGCCTTCCCCCATCACTTGAGCAGTTGAATGAATTGGACTAAATGCACTTTTTATGTTGTCCTGCTGTAGCTATCAGGTATCGCACATCCTCTCTTCCTGGGAATGCTTTCTGTGGTTCAATACCACTTGCTTTTTCTGTCCCTTCCATAAGTCTTACTGTGTGTAATTTCTGTGGCAAATTGTGGTCTGCCTTGGGTGCCAGCATGTGTTGTAGCTGTGGAATCTTGCATTCTTTCCTCTTCAGTTTTTATGTGTAGTAAACCCTTGCTGTCTGTAGTATTTGTAACTTTGGCAAATCTGTCATCGGTATCATCCTAAGTCAGGGGCAGCATTTTACAAATGAGCAAAATGTCACTGCTTGTTACAAATGAAGTTAATTTGCCCTATGCATCTGCTTATGCAGATGACCTAATTGATTGTGTTATAATCTGACCAGAGATACTTTGTAATGTATTTTTCAAAAAGGCAATCTAGTTCTGCAGAGGGTTTTGCGTGCTTGAAAATGGAACTGAGCTTCTGTGGTTTTGATTCATTCAAGCTCTGTTTAAAATTTTAAAGATAATGTATATCTGACTGTATGAAGCACTAAATGTAAATTTCCCTTTTGCCTCTATGGAAAATGCTAATGGGAAACTAGGAAAAACCAAAATATCTGTGTGTGTGAGTAGTGATGGTGCTGATGATGAGCAGTAAATTATTTAATTATGGGAACCCGGAGGAAAACATTGTAGTGGTGCAGTGTATAAAGCCTATGCTTAAGGTGTATTGAAGAGGAAGGAATATGGCCAGTTACTTGCAAGCCAGTAAAATACTGCAAAGCTGTGAAGTACTTCATTAATGTGTACAGATTTTTTTTTTTTTTGTTGGAGGGAAAATTTTAATTTTAGAAAGTGGTTTTAGTCTTCTTCATCTGTGGGCTATTTTAGCCTTAATAAATCAGACTGTAAATTAGTACTGAATGACTTTTCTGTCATTAAACTTGTTTGAGCTTGCCTCCTGGTGAACTGCGTCAGCAGCACACAGAGCTTGATTTGGTTTAATGAGTGCAGTGTATAAAATCATAAACGGTCCATCGAGAAATGCACCCTGTAATCTGTATGCACTGCAAAGAATTCGTTCCCCCTCCTCCAGGTCAAGCCAGCTGCTGCTGCAGAAGCTGACATCCTTTAGCAAATCCTGAATGAATGAATGAAAACAACGTGATCGCCCTAATAATGACCACAATTGCACACGTCAACAGCTTTATTTTACTGAAATACAGGCACCATTTTCTAGCAGGCGAGAGTAATAAGATACTCTATTTCTTCAGTCTTGCAAATGAAAAAAGGTTACCAAACCTTCCTTTAGTCTACCCCCCCACCCCTCAAAACTAGAGCTGTATTTACATTATTTGGATTATAGTTCCATGCCATGGGGTGGTATTTTGTCTTTGTTTCTCTGCTTGTTCTCAACATTTTAGTACATGATGTGTGGACACTAAAGACATGTTTGTAGTCTATATGGTGATAATAGTATATAGAAAATTGATTGCTGAACTGGAGGACTACTGCAGTAATAATGGAGGGCTTGAAAAAAAATTTAGATGTTCTGTTTTCAGACACAGACTGTATTGCTGTTGCTTGTTAAATAATGCTACTCCAGCTATTTATAGTTGTTATCTGTATGCAAGTATTGGGAAAGTGGCTTGATGAAGTTTTTTTGTCAGTTTTTCAAAGCCGTTTCCCAGTGCTGTAAGATGTGAGCTTAGGCTCTAGGTTTAATCCTGTTGTTTTTCTCACCAGTGCAGGAGATGTGTTTGTCTTTGCCTCTGCAGTCTGACTTGGATTGTTCCATGAATATACTTGTTCTGGAGACTGCTTATGATTCTGATAGATAGATGTTATTCTCTTAAGACACCTGTCCCTTCCCCACCTCCTTTTAGCCTTTTTCAGTATAGATGCCTTGAATTGGCTATCCTACTAAGCCATTTTTGTGGCTATTTTAGCGATTTGCTAGAGGTCCTTTTATGAAGGAGATTTCTGTGAAAACATTCCAGCTTTGAGCCTCTACAGGTCAGAGCAACTGCCATTGCAGACACTGACATCACAACTACATGAACGACAGCAGCATGGTCTGTTTTTTCTCCCATCATCATGTTTTCTGCCCTTTCTTTCTAGTATACTGTAAAGGTTTTTGTTCTGTAGCAGCACCCTGTGTTTTTTCAATAATGCGATATTTTCTTTTAAGCAAATTTGAGGATTTTTAGTTATTAGGAAACTGTCAATGCCAGTAGCAGTATTTGGTTAGTACTGTTACTGAATGGGTGAGAAATCGTGAATGTTACGTATATATTTTTAAGGTGCTAAAACAGAGGGGAAAAGAGGGGGGAAATCCTTCTGATCATAAGATAAATCTGCAGTGTGCAAGTCTACACTTTTCTTCTTTTTTGAAATGTGTTTATTCCTTACTAGTAGATATTTTTATAGTGTATGTTCATGTTTTGGAGAGCTGGCAGTGGAAAAAGTGTCTGGTTGAATGTAACAACATGTGGTTTTCTTAGAGGGAGTATATTTGTTAGATCTCTGAGTGCATAAAAGTATTGTCAACAGAATCTGAAGCTGTGTGGTTTATGACAAAGGATATTCCGGTTATAATCCAAAAGAGCCAAACCTTTGGACATGTCAAATAAAACTTGCTAATTGCCTGTGGACACATTTTTTAAAGAAAAAAGCAAGTCGTTTTCCTCTTTGCCTTTCAGAAATCAGAAGTTTCTGCTGTTATGTAAAGTAGCTTGTATAAATAAGAATGTGGGTTTCCTGTTTAGTTTCTTTATTTCATGATACATTAATATCTTGTATACAAGGAGGGTGTAAATGACTTCTCTATGATTCAAACTCAACACTGCTTTTACCAAACACAGATTTGTTTAGTGTTAACTCTGGTGTTACTGTAATATTATGCTTCATATTTTTCTAACTTTAACTTACACATTTTAGTGTAATACTACAAACTTTTTTCCATTCCATTTCCAAATTTTACAGACAAACATTAGTTTTCAGGATATATGAGAAATACTGTAATCAGTTTGGCTGTTAAAGGTTCCCAAAGTCTTTTACTTCCCAAAATAACTCCTGAAGAATTGCCAACATGAGTGAGAGAGAGGAATTGCAAAAGATGCAAAACAACTGCATAACCCAGTTCAGTGTAAGAAGTATATATATATATATATCTGGTTTTTGGCTAGTGGAATGAGGAGTGGAGTAAAACAAACAGTATTGTTGATCTCTAGACTTGTAAGGGATATCAATATTAAAAAAAAAAAAAAAAACAAAAAAAAACCACCCAAAATTTCTACTTCAAAAGGTAGAACTATTTTAATATCCTGGATTCAAACCATCCAATATTTTGGCATCATAAGCATTTATACCAGAGATCAAGATCTTTCCTTTATTTCTAGCAAATGTAGGTAAGGAAGTGATTTCTGTGACTCTTCCTATTTCCTGATCCCTGAATAATAGCAGTATTCCCATAATTGTATGACCAAAACAGTTTTGCTTCAGCTTTGTCCCTCTCTCTTCCTAAAATAGCTTTCATTGGAATATAATATGATGACATGAAAGACCCTGGCTAAATTTGATCCAGTTGTCCTGAACTCAAAGCCTTTTTAGTTACATGTTTTAACATGACTGTAAATGAGAATGGTGTATTAGATTTCTTTAATAAATAATGCTTTATAAAAAAAATTAATTGAGCTTCTTTCAGGTGTTAAACTACAGGAAGGAAAAACAAGAAGGTCTTTTCTCTGTTGGACTTGAATAGTACTGTAGCAAGGCACTAGCTTTGAAGACAGAACCTCCCTATTTCATGAAAAAAAACAGCTCAAGAAGTATATGATTATATCTGTTTTAAATCACTGCTTGACCTTTAATTCTTAGTCTTTGGACATAAGCAAGTATTTGTGTGTTACATATGGCCAAACTGAAGCTACTTGCTAACATCTGTGCATAATAAAACAGTGACAAATACTGAAATTTGTTTTCTGAAATTCATGGTTCCTGTGTTGTTTTCTTTGCCATGGTGGCAGGGTGAATAGAGGTTCTTAAAATGTATTTTAAAATGCAGAGAGGGTAGATGAATGGAGTGTATCTTAGAATCTTACAAAAAAGGCAGTGTTCACCAAGTCTAGAGTGCTATATTGCAAAAATTCATGGTGGAAAGACAGTTATTTTTAAAATGGGTTTTGTGCTACCACTCTATATAATTATGAAAAAAAAAAAACTGATGCAGTAATTCTGAAGTTTCAGTTAAGTCTAGACTCAAAAGCATTAGTTGTAGCAACACAAAACATATTGGAATTGGGGTATATACTCCTAAGTGTTTAAGTGAATATCTGAAATACATTTTAAATGGGGCTTTACCAGTTGATTAATTGTCTTCATCTGAAGAAGATAATTTTTTTTTAACCTGCAGTGAAAAATGGAAGTTCCTGTTTACATTAGTTGACAGTTATTTCAGTAGAGAACAGCTTTGCCAGCACTTGACAAAACAGGTAGCTCTTCATGGATTTTACGTATGTTCTTGGGAAGTTGTTAAAATAGTAGAGTTTAAACATCAACTAGCATTTTTTAATAAGTATCTTTTATTGATGAAAAAAATGACCCTGTATTTTGCTCAAGAACTTCACTGTTAATGATCATCATCTTGCTTTAGTGTTAGTATTTGAATGCATGTTTATGTTATTCTTTCAGCGCTGCCTCCCATGTAAATCTGTAGTGTTTAAACATTGGCTTAAGACATTTTCAGACAAATAAAATATTATTTACATCTCATCATTAGAAGGGATGCATCACAGCAACTTGTCAGCCTGAGATTATGTCCTTTTCCTTGGTGTCACCATTTTTAAGGTTCAGCTAATTGCGAGATGAAGAGTATTGGAGGTCAAGGTGAAGGAAAATTGGTGTTTGTACTTAATAATCTAATTCTGAGTAATAATTTTGAATGTGTATTCACTTCCCCAAAATTAGATAGTCTCCTTCAGTTATGCTTTATTTTTTTTCCCCATCTGATATGACTTTGAAGCTTATCACTCCTATACAATTAGTTTTGGATTGGGGATTAAATGCTGAAGTGTAGAAGTAGTACTGAAAGGGATCAGAGACTTTTGCAGCATGGATACCACACAGAGTATCATGACCCAGTGTGTAATAGCAATCCTTTGGAATGGTGAATTGGGCTCTCTGGTTCTTACCTTTCTGAAGCTGAGATTGCATCCATGGAAGTCCTCATCCGTGGCTGAAACTGGAAAATACGCTCTTGGGAGCTCTTCCCTATGCTCCCCAGCGGTTTGAGTCTGGGCTTAGGACCAGAGCTGTTCTGTTACATGGCCCCCTTGGACAACTCGCTCAGACAATGTCTCCTGTTAGTAGTACAGAGGAACTCATGTAGCTCCTGGAAGTCTGTCTTGGAAGGAAACAGCCAGGCCAACTGTGGCTGTGCTGGGGAGTGCCCTCAGCCTGCTGTCTCAGCCCTTGTAGTACTGTCTCTGCCCTGGACGTATTCATTTCACTTCTCCTCCTTTGGTATATGCACTTCCTAGTTGCTGCTGCTAATTCCTGCCATTCCCCCTGTTTAGATTAGTTTTTTCTGACAGGGAGAAAAAACACCCAGAAGGTGTGAGTGTCTACACTCCAGCAATAACAGTTTTCTGCACAAAAAATTTGTAAATGGGGGTTTAACCTAAACAGTTGGTGTTAGGTCAGTGAAGGTTGTTGTGATGGGAGGTTTTCATTTTTTGTAGTAGTAGATCTCTTAATTAGCTTTCCATATTAGAAGTTGTTGCTTTGCAGGTTGTATATACTTCCCAGTAGATCATAAAATTTTACGAGCTTGGGTTTTGAAACCTTAATGCAACGTACTGTATGGTTAGACCTCCTTATTTAGTGTTGCATATGCCCCAACGATAAATGATGCTACTGATGTTGGTGTTTATAAGGACTTTCCCTGTTGCTGGTGTAAAATTGAGGAGTAGAGGTTTGCGATGGATATTGTTCTTAAATAAAAATGACTAATTAACAGCATTGGTTCATGCATCCCATTTATTTTGCACAACTTGAAATTAATATTACCTAAACTACAGTAATTTCACGACTATAAGGCGCACCGGACTATAAGGCGCACCTCTGGGAGTTGGCAAATTTTGCGACTTTGTCATTATATAAGGCGCACTGGACTATAAGGTGCACATTTTTTTTTTTTGCAGTGAGGAGTTGCGCCATGTGCAACAAAATAACAAATTAGTAACAAAATTGCACAATCGCGGGGCTTGCTGGCAGGTGCTGAATTTGCAAACATTTTTCACAGATTGGCATAGCCTTTAAACGAAGCCCCAGGCACCCTCCCTGTGCCACGGGTCTCGGCACTTTTGCCTGGCACTGGCTGGCGAGACACAGCTCGGGGCGGCTGCGGCTCGCGGCGGTCTGAGGCAGCTCAGGGCTGCCCACGGTCCGGGGTGGCCTGGGGCTGCTGTGGCGCGGCTGCAGCTCGCACTTCCGGGTTGGCTCAGGGTGGCCGTGGCTCGCGGCTTCTGTGGCCGTCCCCTCCCTTCCCCCTCGTGTGGCTTCTGCTGGGCCAGGGCCGCCAGCTCCCTACCCCCCTCTGCGACTTGGCACTCCCGCGGCGCTGCCCCCCCTCGTGGCTCCCACTTCCAGGTTGGCAAATTTCCAAACTTTGTCCATCATATAAGGCGCACTGGACTATAAGGCGAACTTCTGGGTTCAGGCCAGAATTTTAGTCAAAAGGGTGTGCCTTATAGTCATGAAATTACTGTATATGTTTCCTCTTTAGGAGGAAGTATTTTTCTCACGAGAGAAGTAGGTAGTTCTGTCATGGTTTTTGTATAATCTGATATCCTCTCTAGGATATTTTCTTCTCAGTTTGATGGGAGATAGCCTAAACAGGAATAATA
>PYHW01010375.1:3959373-4019407 GCA_013186435.1 Turdus rufiventris | reverse complement strand
TAATTTAGGGGTCTTATTCCTTGAACAGTGCAAATCCCCTGTTTGAAGAAGTCTACCTTTATCTTCCTTTCTTATACTCTTACCACCAGGTATTAAGCAGTGTTGTAAACAGGCTTCTGAATTTCAGGAATTAATGCTTATTTCTGACTGTCAGGTCTTTGCAAGACGACTGGCAGTCATACTTGAATTTAAAACAAATTTCTGTAGCTAAATTAGTTTTAATATTGTATAATAAGTATAAATCTGTCTTTTAGAAATGTTTTCTGTAAGAATAATTACTCAGTTGTGAACCAGTTAAATGTATGGCAATGTGGGTATTGTTATATTATGTGCCTTTTACTGTCAGCTGGTGTACAGTTCCTAATCTGGATTTCTGAAAGAAATACAGTAATTTCACGATTACAAGCCGCATCATTTTGACTAAAATTTTGCTCCCACCCTGGAAATGCGGCTTACACTCAGGGGTGGCTGATATGTGATTAATTTTCTGACATTTCCAACCCTGGCAGTGCAAGCCGAGGTGCTGAGCCCAGTAAAACCCGGCTTTACATGATTGTTACAAATTGGTTACTCTGTTTCATGGCGGGTGGAGCCTGCAGCGCCGGGCCGGGGTGAGCGAACGCAGCGGCAGCTGGCCCCGAGTAGCCCCGCCAAGCGGTGGCGCCGAGCTGGGCCACCTGACCCTGTTGGTAGCCCCGAGCGGGCTGAGCCCTCATGGCCAGAGCTGAGCCAGTAAACTCCGCTATCCCGCGATTCTGTTACTAATTGGCAACTTTGTTGCACACGGATCCTCGCTGCGAACGACAGAGCGGCTTATAATCAGGTGCGGCTTGCGTATGAACAAAGAACAAAATGTTGCCAACACCCGAGGATGTGGCTTATAGTCAGTGCGGCTTGTAATTGTGAAATTATTGTAATTAGTAAAGGTTAGCTAGCTGGATTACCTGGGTATCTAAATAAGTCTTCATGGTTAGGGAAAAACCCCAAACATTTTAATATAGGTGCTTAGGCTGCAGTACCAAAAAAATTCAAAACTGTAATAGTTGTTTGACATTTGTCAGCATTTGGAGACCAAGCTATCATTTGGAAATGATGTGTTCTTACCAGGAAACAAGTTTTGGTTATTCATTGTTCAATTACTCACTAATTAAATTAATTGTAGTCTGCAGAAATTGCTCTCTAAATACAAGCCCCACTTAAAATTATGTCAAGCAGTCAGAAGTTGCCTATTACAGAACAGATTACCTAAGTGCAGATGTAAAATCCCAGGTTTGTGAACATGTAGCTCTCAGGGATAACAGTGCAGTTGCTTTTCTTAGATGAAGTGCTGTACCTCTGCTGAATCAGAAGTGTTGCTGGATAAACCTTGAAAATTCTGCACTGTGTTCCCATAACTCAGGCTACAGAGAGATAACATGGAGGAGCCAACTCTACAAGAGCTATGAGTTTCTGTAGGATTTAACACGATCCCAGTACCACTCCTTGTGCATGCCATGGCAGAGCTCCCTAGCCCAGTAGGACTAGAAGGTGTGGTGACTATAGGTGTCAGAGTGGTGCTGTCTGTGCTCTAGAAAGGTTTGGTGAGTCCAGTGCTCACACATGGAGTCAAATTCAGTGCTGAGTGTCAGCTAGTCGGTCTTTCTGGAATCTGGAGCCCTGGAAAGGACATGATGAAAACCAAGTGGCTTTGCAGCATTGACTCTGTGAGCTAGGTGTTACACCTCCATATTCAACATATATTATTCTTATCTTTGTTATATGTGATATCTTAACTTTTTGCTTTTCAAAGCAACGAAGAGTTCAGCTGCTCACTGAAAGTTAAACCCAGATTTACGCTGAGTGTCCCAGAAGAGACTTTGACCAGTGTGACTCTAAAAATACCAGCTAACTGCTGAAGAATGCAGAATGAGACTTAGGTTTACACAGTAGTTGGGAAGCTGCCAGGTTAAGGGAGAAGCTGTCTTCACAGAAGTAAATTTCTGTTCAAGGTCTTAAAATCTTCATTCTTAACTGATAGCTGTGTTTGCTTAATTGTGGCAATTGATAGTGAAATACCACACTTCCTTTCCCTCATACTCTGATTCCTCTGCTGTTTCACCTTCAGTGGCTCCTTTGTTACACCCGATACCCTGTCTGGAATAATCATCTTTGCAATGTTTTCTTCGCCCACAAAGAAACCATAAAATACATTTGAAATACTTGCTGCTCTTTTCAAAGGGAACAAGGAAAAGGCCTAATCTGGAAGAGAAAAATTTCTTATGGGCAAAAATGTAATTAAGTCATGCATGTTTAAAAGAAATGTGTATTTGAGAAATGTCCATACAAGGAAGAGACTGGAGACGCATATTCCACATAGGATATTGTCCACGTGGAAGATCCAAATAAACTTTGAGTGTTGCTGTAGAAAGAGAGGCTCATTCTTTCAAAACAATTTGTTTAGTAAAGTGTGCAGTCCATATATTGTTTAAAATATTTTGTAAAACTGTTGTTTAGATCTATGTTAATTTTTCCAAAGAATTAACTAGGTTATTTAGATGATTGGTGTCTCATGATTTTGTTTAGTGGTGTGTCTAGCCTTAAATATGCAGTTGAACAATACAGGGTGATCTTTTGACTGCAAGATTTATAGTAGAAACTCAGACTGGCCACATTGAAGATAGGAATTACCAACTCTAACAACTCAAAATTTGGGAAAAGCATAAGAAATGGGCATACTTACACTGTACTTAAAATAAATATTAGATGTACCCTTTGTTTAGTCATGCAAATTTGCCTGCGTATACAGGAAATGAAGAAAATCCTACATAGAAGTTTGTTTAAAATTCATGAATCTGGAGTAAAGTTTTAGATTTCAGAAGGAAGTAATTTGAAAATTTGTCTAAATGGGCTTGCTCTGCCTTGAATACAAAGAGAATCTGTTTTAATGAAAAATGTTAATATATTGGAGTCTTTCAGACATCAGAAAACTTCAGGGATGTGAATCTGATTGCATGGACACTTACTTCAAAAAGGCTGCTAGGAATAAGCAGAGAGCCTGCAACAAACAGCTGGAAGAAGTGAGGAAAGAATGTCATGTTACCAATCAAAAGGTGAACCTTAGCCAAGAATCATTAAAACATGAACAGGCTGGGACTTTGTGTGCTTTAAGAGAGATAATAGAAACATGCAGATTGAAAAATGAGGAAAAAGTTGTAACCATTGTGTAGGAAGAAAAAAGGATCTGAGACTGATTTGCTAGAATGTATGGTTTCAAAGTCAGCTCCAAGGAGTAGTAGCTACAATATCAGAGGAAATAGCACGGATATTTCTCATATGTTCACAGATATTCAATACTTGGCACTCACCAGAAAAAGGTCTAAAAAAATCACTTTCCAGAAAGTGATTTTTAATCCAGAAAGATTAAAAAAAAACCCCCCAAATTGTAAGGAACAAGGATAATTTGGAATTACAAATTACCAAGACTGTGATACAGATTGCATATTTCAGTGAATTCAATTCAGAGATCTCCATTGAGGATTTTAGAAAAGCCTGCTCAGAAGCTGACATTTACCTTCAAATGTGTGAGGCAGTCTTGTTAGTAGGAGTGACATCATTTGAGAATAGGTACCTCCTGAGTATCACAGGTATCTTAGCAATGCTGATGTTTTGAAAATGTGAACAATGTTTTGTCCAGTTCTAGAGAACTATTGGTGAAGCTTCAGAAGAAATTTGAATGGATGGTTGAAACTAAGGAGAAACGTTAAAATGCAAAATGAGTTTTCCAAGTGGTGTCATGCTAATCTGGTCGTTTTGATAAGAAAACTGATCTCCTAGACAGGAAGTAGATCTTATCTGTTTAGGCAAATTTTAAAATTAGGGTGATGAAACTGTTGATGAATATTGAGAGGTTTAATCAGTACACAGGAAGATTATGCAAGAAGAGTTTAAGAACCATGGGAATTGAAGTAATAAGTTAAAAAAATTAGATTTAAAAGTAAAAAGTTAATGTGCGTGCGGTTGTACTTATCAGAGTATCTTTCCTCAGAGGAAGAGCATCTAATTTGAAAATTCTGCAGGGTGGAGTTGGGTGATGGTGAGATCTCTAAACTGCCAACATGAAGTAACTGAGAAACTTCTGGGCACAGGTCTGGTCTCACGTGAAGAGAAGTCAGTGAAGAGAAGTCAGCCACGCAGGGGCTGATGAGGCATTAAATGGAGTACTGCACACCCTTTTGGTGCTCCCCAGTTCAAGAAAGGCAGAGTCAAACTGGAGCTGATTTGGAGAAGGACTCGCAGATTAGGAGTTTAACTGTATGATGCTAAAAAAATCTGAATAAAAATACGGTTGCTTTGTGAGAATCCAGGTGAGCAAGGAAGGGAATGAGCGGGTGGATTCTTTTGACAATGTAAGTATTTGTATGTTAAACTGTAAGAAGACCTGAAACCATCAGGAAAAGAAAGTTCCTGGGACATTTTTTCAGTAGGAATTGGGACAACAAATACCTGCTGTAAGACTGACTGTACTCTGTTTTGAAATGATTGTTTTGTCAGTGATAGCTGCGAAGTGGGTGCCAGATTTAGGAGGTTGTTTCTATGTCTTAACTGATAATGAAAAGATAATTTACTTAATCATTAAAGTTGAGCACTCTCATTTAGGCAATCAATTTTAATCTGGTTTTACGTTTCTATTTCTAATTTTTTTTCAGAAAAATATATCACTCTTATTTAGTATAATTTTCTCCAGCTAGGAGGATGCTTTCTATATGTAATAATTGGTGATCATTATGATGGCATTGTATAACCTCTGTGCATTGATTACAGTTCTTTGTGTCTTTTGGTTATGAAAATGGTGAGTTATGCCTCCTGATTTGTTTTATTCATTATTATGTCCAGCTGCATTTTGATGGAAAGAAGAATTAGATTAAAGGCTTACTAAACCGTCACTTTCCCCGTCTTGTTAAATTTTAAGTATTGCCATTATAGCAACAACAAAAAAATCCCTTAAGACTCATCAAGTATATTTGGAAAAAAGTGTTCTTCAGTTACTGAATCAACTGCGTGTGTTTATAATGACCTTCAGTATTTTAATTATTAATACACTGGAAGAAAAATAACATCCCAAGCTTTAGTGCTGCTCTTGGTTCCCAGTTTGGTTTTTAATACTGGATACATAGAATAGATGAATCAGTGGATCTAAATTAATTGACTAAAAGAAGGGAAATTCTTTGTATCTGCTGAAGTGCCCAACAGTTATCTGGTGGTTGTTTCAGTGTGCTTTTTCCCAAGTACTTAGCTGCTGAGCTCCAATCAAATTTGTGTTAACTTTATAGTACTAACACTTTTTAGATACTTTATTAAATGATACTAAGCTTAGGTATTTGTGTAGTATTTGAAATTGAAGTAATAATCGTACAAAGAAAAATGTATTCTAAAAATGTGAAATACATAAAAATATGAAAGGTTTGGAATTAGTGTTTTCTACCTCCATGTCATCCTGTTAGAAGAGTGCAAGTGTTTAGGTTACATCTGTTGAACAAAGCAGGCTTTTGTGGCATGAAATCCTACAGGTTCTATACATGCCAGCAGTAATCCTTGTTAGAAGAATAATTCAGCTTTAGCAGGCTGAAACTTTCTGCCATATGGTTTGTTTACTTTTCTTATGGAGATTAGAGCATTCTTTCTGTGTTTGATCTCTGAGGATAATGTTGATTTTAAACAGGGGAGTTTTGCTGTGAACGAAATCTGACTTCTGAAAGATATTCATAGTCACATTTTACTTGATCTGTGATTGGGGGGAATAAGAGACATGCGGCAGAGACCTTGCATCAACATAAATACATGGGCAACCAGGGCTTTCAATCAACTGCAGGTCCAGTGAACTATGCCTGCAAATCCATCCATGTGTTCTACTTGCTCTGGTATTCATACTAGACCTGCCACTGTTCCTTCCTGTGCAGTTAGGTGAGCAGAGCTCTACGTCCTTGAGACTTGTGCATGAAGCCTCCATTATGGAAGGAAATACCTTTGCCTGTTGCTTGGATTCAGTGACTGTTTATTCAGAAGATCTCTTCCCTTTCTAGATGACTTTTGAAGGAACAAGCTGGTTTTATGTTGTTTTCCCAGCATAGGTGATGTCCTGTCTTTATGGACTTCTGTTTCTTGCAGTTCAGTCTGAATTCTCATAAGCTTTGTCAGGTACAAAACCAAATCTGCCCTGACTACCAGACTGTAAAATGATCTGTATGGAAGACTGGCTCACTTTTTTTTTCTCCCTCCCTGAAGAATTCTGTCTGTAGAAAGTAGAAAGCACATAATTCGTGGACCTGGATCTCTGAGAAAATCTTTGCTCTCAAGGAGTAGCCTGCTTTCTGCTTGTTTGGTTTGGTTGTTGGAGCCTTGGTTAGATTATGGTGCTGCTCTGTGCTGCCGTTTTTTCCCTTCAGTTAGGATAATGAGAGGAAATTAGAGTGGATTGTGTCTGTCTCGTTAGAGTAGTGACTTCAGAATGTCATCTCTCTTCATTTTTAGTCATTCTCTTGATTTCTAAAGATAGAAACTGGGTAATAATTTCTGAAATTGATACAACTGTACCAAAACCAGTGTGGTGCACATAATGAAAACGCATTTTAAGGAGTTGAACGTAAAGTACCTTAGAGATGTATTGGAAGGTAACCTTAAAAAGACTCTTCTTATATTCTCTTAGAATTATAATTTTGGTAGCAAAAAACTGTACTGCCTTTTAAATGCTTGAGAATGCTAGTATTTTGTTTTGTTTTAAGCTGTTAAAGAGATTCAGCTATTTAATTTGAAATTATGAAGGAAGAGTGCAGTAATTTCACTGTAATTTTTTCTTTTCAATTACATAGAAGGGTGTTGTGGGGTTTTTTAAAGATCCTATTTAAAGTCCTATTTTTTGTTACTTTGTATGAGCAGTCCATGGCAAACAGCGTGCTCTTTGTTGCTCTGCACCTTTCTGAACTGTTAATGCAGTCATGCAGCCAGTTAGCAGATTGGGTCAGAAACAAGTCCGTCAGTCACTGGCAACTGGGAAATGTCTTTTGAGCCAATAGATCTCTTTACTCTTCTGGAGTAAAACTTCAGGGGACCCTAAATCCCTTGTTAATCTTTTTCATGAGAGATTTTGGCTCCAATTACAAGAGAAAAGCCTTCTTGAGAATGACGATTGAAATACTTTTTTAGAGTGGCCTCTAAATCTCCATTATTCAATCTTTTTCCTGGCAAAGTCATAGAGACAAGTTCTGCAAATGAAACACTCACCAGTCTGAACATCTACCTACATAATCAGAGCAGGCAAGACCAATCAAATATACATTCAGATATCAGTACAGTGTCACTATATATATACTTCCTTAAAAAGCAAACAAAAAAGAAAAAACTCTCCCTTGACCAGACTCTTCAGAGACACAGTCCTCTTGAATCCAGAAGTCTGCTTTCATGCCACTCAAGGAGTCACTGTCCAAAACAAGCAAGAGCAAGGGTATCCCTTTTTCATGCTTTTACAAGGTGTAGCAGGAGAGGGGACTTCAAACTAAGCGTAGGACAGTCATTAGTAGCTGCTGTGGGAAATGTGACTTAAGTGATGCTTGGCCATCATTCTTATGGGTCACCATTCCTTAATATTCAGTTTTCCATTTCTAGTTTTTAATTTCATAGACTGCGTTCCCACATAATTCATTATTTAAGAAGCACTCACACAGGCACTTCTGCATCTGATTGGTTTAGTAGATTGTTGTAAATTTTTTGTCATGTCTGGTAGGAATGTCCTAGAAATATCTGATACTGTTTTATGGTGGTATACCCAGTCTCTAAGTATCCTTTGGGCCAGACTATTTGAACTCTGACTCTGTGGCTCTTGAAAAGAATCTTAAGCAGACTAGGATATCCATCACAGTCTTCCCAAGAGTATTTTTGGAGAAAGTTCTTTTGAAGTTAGTATTTATTTCCTAGATAAAATCTGAAATTCTTCAGGAATGGATGAGTCCTAAGCTTGGGACTCATTTCACTAGTAGCTTGTGACCAGAAGGTTGTGCAGAGGGTGCTAGCAGCTAAACTGAAGTGACATCTCATGAAAATTTATTGTGGAGTTTAGTATTGATATTTCATGGTGTCTCATGTTAAAGAAGAACTTTCGAGAAAAGAAATTAAGAAATAACTGCAAGAATGTTGTCTAACCTTTTGGCAGAACAGCACCACAATTAGCTGACATCAATAGTGAGACGACAATATTAATACTCATGGTTTTAGAGAAGAATTAATTTTATTTTTATTTTATGCTTTTCAGTCAGTTTGAGAGAAGTTTGTGTTATCTGAGATTCTCAGGATAATTTTAGTCCTTTAAAATCAGTTATATCTGTGCAAGTACGTGAGTAGAAAGGTTCTGGCCAAATTTGAACTGCATTTGCTAACTGTTGAAAGAAACATGGGGAGAAAAGATGTTGACAGATGAGCTCTGGTGGATTGAGCTGAACCAGTTTTTTTAGTGCTACCAATGCTAGCTGTCAGTCTTGCTCTTCTGTTGCAGGTGATTTTCCTCATTCACATGTGGCTCAAAGCTATTTAAACTAAAAATGGACTGTGAACATGGCTTTCAGATTATGTGCAGGTTAGCTGCCTCTATCCTAGATGGGAAGGCAAGCTCTTCATTTCAGAGCTGCAGCAGATGGTTTTATTTGAGCCCCATGTCCTTTTCAAAAGAGCTGTCGTGTTAGGCTCTTACTGAGTTACATATTGCTGTCAGAGAAATGGAAACCTTTTTTCAGTCAGTCTAGGTAGTATAACTAGAATTCTCTTTGCTCTCAATGCAGCATGCAGAATCATGATTTCATGCAGGTTATTTTAGCTGATTCCTGCTGGGAGGTAGGATCATGCCGAATTTTGCCAGCTGTAGTATTCAGGTGGACCCTGTGTCATTTTGTGTAACATTCATAACTAGAATGGTGTAGCAATTTGTCCTAAATACATGCTATTAAAACTTGTGGCATATTTTAAATAATGCATAGAATCACAGAATATTCTGAGTTGGAAAGGCCTCACAAGAATCACTGAGTCCCACTCTTTAGACAACAGCTGATACAAGGATCAAAACCACAATCTGGGCATTATTGTCATCGTGCTCTCATCAACCAAGCTAACCTCTGTGGTTGTGAGGTATTTTACCTTGCTTTTCTAATTTCTGGATAACTTCCTCAGGTAATGTTACATTGCTTATGTGCTCTGATCTTTAGTTTGCTCGTTCTGGAGTTAGAGCTGAGTTTCATACGAGATGTCTCACTTATCACTGACTAAGACAACAGAATCCTGTGACTTACTGCTGCAGTAAAATCCATTCATGTGCTCAGGATATTGTCAGAGGAGTTCTAGTTTGAAATGGATAAAATCAGTCTGTAATTTTAGAGATTTCTTAATATTGTTGAAGCCTTTCTGAATGCTGATGTCTATTGGCTATCTTCAGGAGCTGTTGAAGCACTAAAGCTATTTTGATTCTCTGAGAAAACTGGGGCATGAGGTTTCCAACCAGAGAAAGTGATTTGGGCTGGAGAAGGATATTTGTGATAGTGAAAATTTAGGAAAACGTGTTATGTAGTTGCTCCCTAAAGTGGTGGGAAGCCAGATGTTTGATGAGGTGAGAAAAGCAAGATTGAAAAATAAATCCTGAGAGCAATTCTAATACTTAGAAAACTGCTTAAGCTGATCTGTTCTGCCACCGTTGGGGTTCAGTACAGTGATACTCTCCAGGGCATTCCATCATGTCTGAGTACATTACTGTACAAGACACTTTGTCAAATGCTGATTTGCAAAAGTTCCTTCAAATGTCATGCTTATAGATCCCTTCTCTTCTATTTTTTATGATCTAATGATGCATCATAAAAGTTGAGGAGCCAAAACTGTTATTAACAGAACAGACAACAGGCCTGCAGCTGTTCTAACTCTCCTGGTGGTTTCTGCCCATCATGTTCTGCCAACCCTGCTGTAATGGGGAAAACCTGTGTTTATGATTTTAGGGGGATGCACTTTAGTTTTTATTATGGTTAACTCAGTGAGTTGTTTTTCCAGGTGGATTCACACATCTGTGCATGCCATCTCAAAGGAGACGGAAGGAGCACAGACAATGGTGGAATAGGGATGACATTAAATCCATCTCAGAAGAGATGGAAGGACCACAGACAATGGTGGAATAGGGATGACATTAAATCCATCTCAGAAGAGATGGAAGGACCACAGACAATGGTGGAATAGGGATGGCATTAAATCCATCTCAGAAGGGATGGAAGGAGCACAGACAGTGGTGGAATAGGGATAGCATTAAATCTGTCTCAGAAGAGATGGAAGGAGCACAGACAATAGTGGATTGGGATGACATTAATTTAGAGTTAACTTGAATTGGTTTATGCAGTTTGAAGTGGTATGTTTCCCATAATTCAAAGAAACATTGATGAATAATAGTAGGGACTTTGGAAACCACATTTTGAACCTTTTCTTCTCTCAGCTTTAAGGCTTGACAGTGTCTTGCAATCCACTTCCACGATTCCTGTGGAAAAACAAAACTAATAATTTTTGGTGGTGTTTGTTTCTCTTCAGTTTTAATGGCCTTATTTTAGTTATTAATGTTGGAATTTCTGTTGCCTATCCTCTGGGTGTAGAACAAACAAACCTTAGCTAATTGTCTTGTTATATATTTTGCTGTCTTTTGGGCTTGTGTTTTCTTGTGCTTAGTCGTTACTTCCTCATCTTTAAATGTCATCTCGTGCATTGTTTCTGACTTGTTCTGAAAGGTGTTTTTGAGAAACTTTCAAAACCTGGGCTGAGAGTAGCATAGTGCCATAGCATGACAGGGAGAGTTGGAAGAATTCTTTGTAGATATTTACCCATTAGGTGCACTGGTGTTTCAGTTCAAATGTAAACACTAGTTTAATTTTTAAAATTGGTCATCTCTATTTTGGATTTCAGACTTCTTTACTTTTAATAGTGCAAGGATCTTTGTTAAAATGCAGATTTGTTACAACAGGAATCCTGTAAGGATAGATCTGTTTGAAATGATTGAGATTTGATTTATAGATAAGGCAGTCAAAATAATTATAGTATAAAAGGCAGCATGATGTATTATGTCATGTCCAATTCACAGCATTATTTAGAACTCTCCACCTAAAATGAGGAGCTAATGCAGTGTTTCAGCAGGTCTGTATTTATCTAAAATGGTCTGTTTTAGCATTACTGTCTTCATATATCATACTATAACCATGGTGTATTAGTGCAAGCTATACCCTAATTGTGCTAAATGCTGTATATCACACTGATGATGGACTCTGCCTTTTGAGATCCATCAGTGCTAGGTGATACACAAATAGCAAATACTTGTGAAATATTTTCTATATAAGTATAGAAAATATAGAATTATAATACTTTGTGAAGACCAGTGGCCATGTTTGTATTCAGAAGTGTGCCAGCAGGTCTGCTTTCATGTTCTCAGCAATGAGTAGGCTTTTGGTGGGTCAGATCAGTGCACAGCACATGACTAACTTGGAAGTAATCTCACTTGCGAATTTCTTTTAGTAGAGGTGAGCAAAACAGATGGTAGCTGCCCTGTAGGGCTTAGGCTGGCTAATGTGAAGTCTAGAAAATGAGTATATGAAGTAATTTTGCCTAAAGGACAAAGCAGACAAAGACAATCCAGAGAGCACTCTGTAAAACTGTTTTTTCCCACATCAATCTATGAATCACCCTGCGCTTTGCTCTCCGAATGAAATACAAGAAAAAGTGTTCCATGATCAGGGTGTATGGCGAGAGAAGTACAGGGAGGAGTCGAGGTCTGCAGGCACCATGATGAGTGAAAACAAACAAGGCAGCTGCTCTGACCGGCACTCCGTAAGAGGGAGAGATGCAGTCACGCTCTCAGCTTGCTAAGGCCTGCAGTGAGGTCTTGTAAATAATATAGAATTGATTTAAATTATTAAATAATACAGAAAAGAGCATAAATTGGATATGCGTCCTCTTAACAACCAAAGTTTTTCTCATGATTTGCATTTTAGCATTTAGAAAGCTAAAAGTGCTTTAAAGTGACTTAAAAAGTGCTATGCTACATTTTCTATTTCTGCATGTCTGGCTTTCCTGAGTTGCACATCACTGTATTTAAATTTGTTTGATATTTTTTACTGATGAAAATAATGGCATAAGTAGCCCATTCTTTGCAGATATGAACACATTAAGCATTGGGTTTTTGTAACTGGTAAATTTTCCCTTTTCTGTTTGTTTTTCTCATTTGTCTGATGTATTTGCTTTGATGTGATGGCATTCTTTTCAGCTTGGCATTTAGACAAAGGTTTCTGATATGTTCTTGCCATTGTGTGTCATAGCTAGCTTTTAACATTTCACATCAAATTTAGCCTGACTTTTTTGTTGATTTTGTTCTGGTTTTCTACAGTGGACAGGCCAAAATCCCAGCAAATCAGAACTTCTGGTACCATAAGGCGAACTTCTTCTTTGGACACAATAACAGGACCTTACCTCACAGGACAGTGGCCACGTGATCCCCATGTACACTACCCTTCATGTATGAAAGATAAATCTACGCAGGTAAAAGCTGTAAAACAAGACAACAAAGATGTTTCGTATAATCAATGTCAATTCTGAGGAAATGTGGATTCACTTATGTTACTATAAATATGAAACCCTTAAATAAGTTACAGTAGTCTTTTTTTAATCAGTGCTAATGCCCATGGTATGTGTCGATAGTATTTTTATGCTTTTAGAAAACAGTTGTTAAAAATAATTTTCTCAATGTGGGCAGATATGTTGAGGCTAAATAAGTAGATATCAATCTCAGCCTTGTATCTGGTTTATTTTGAAGCTGCTATATGCAAAATTCTGCTGAGTATTATTTGAGAAAAAGAGTCTGTATAGCAGTGGCTGACAAACTAATGATTTTACTAAATCATGGTAAAAAATCTGTCAGTCTCAAAAACTGTGTGTTTGTTTGTGTGCTGTGGGGCTGAGGGAAGGCTGCTGAGATTATTCATGGCCTCTTGTGATAGCCTTGAATCCTCTTCAGGGTTTTGTCCTTAGTAGGACCCTCTGACAGGTAGGCTGCTGGGGCATTCTACTGCTCCATTCCTCTTTGATTAGAAAGGTGAATGCTCTTTCTTGCCTCCTTGCTCCTTGTGCTGGAGCTTGTAGACCATGAAGATGATCACTGTCAAGCAGATTAATAATACATAATTCTAACCACCCCTCCCCAATTACTATCAAAGGAGCTGCAGTCTTGGGTTTTTCAGTAGTGCTTTTGGGATTTAGAAGAAGCCATATGAGTTTGTCTTCCAAACTAAAATGGAAACTACAGGAAACTAGCTCTCTTTAATTACATTTTCAGTCTAACAGGCCTTGTAGGTTTGATTATCAAATCAGTTGCTTATCTCTCCTGCCGTGATTCTGATCTATAGTTATCATGGGTCTTGAAATAGATTCTATGATTCTAGTCTTTTGTGTAACACTGAGTTTCTCAGGACAAGTTTGAAGGTCTATAGAAGTTTCCTCATTTCTAAAATATGGTGTCATACAACACAGGAAGCCCTTTAGATGGGGTAAAGATAAGCACAGAATGCTTAGAAAAGGAAAAAAAAATGGGTCTGTATGTTTCAGAAATCTTACTTAATGCATTTGAGAAACTGATGATTAAAATGTTCCAAGAAAATTTTTAGAACCTGTAATGAGGACCCTTTGGAAAAGGCTGTCTTTATGTCCTGCTTATTTTGAAATGAGACTGTCTGTTTTAGCAAAAAAACAACAGTCATATTTACTGTCACAAAAGATCTACCTAAAAAGCCCTAATCCTAGATTTATTTTCAAGATGCCTTCCTTTCACAATACTATGACATTTATGTCTGTTTTAAAAGCATAATTGCCATTCAGGAGATTTTCAGTAGCATGCTTTGTAGTTACTGTATTTCTCAAGTCCTCTCTTAAAATGTGTATCCATATCAATCTTTACCCTTATGAATAGAAAATTTAGAATATTTAAACATTCACAAACAGACCTTTTAACTGGTTACAGAAAAGATAAACAAACTGTTCTATAAATATTTGAGCTCCAAGTATTTGGCAGTAAAATTGCTTTCCTAGTGAGCTCAAGTAAGTGTTCAGGTTATGTGAATGTTTGGCTGCCTCCCTTTGCCTCATTCAGAAACTAAAAATGAAGTTTTACCTTTTCAGCATAATCAAGTATAAAAGACAGAAAAAGCATACTGTTGTCATTACAAAATGAAGTATTATTTCAAAGGGGTAGGAGCAGGGCGATCTCGAGGTTTGCATTTCTGGATATCTTCCAGCAAGGAATTATATTAGCTGTCTTTTTATTCAAATTGTGCCAGACTCTAGCATTTATCAGTGCTTAAGTTGAGTCACTACTTGTGACTATGAATATGTAAAACTGAACAAGCATATTGATATGCATAGTGATTTCCAGTTGGAGGGCTTTTCTTGTTTGCGTTGTTTTGGGTTTTTTTTTCCCGCAATTAAAATGCTCACTAGGGAGGTTTGAAGATGATCATAAAACATTGTCTTATGATTTGGTGTGTGTCTGGATTTTTGGTGCTTGAGCTGTGTGTAGTTTGAAGTATACCGAAGCAAGGATGAGTTCCAAGTAGTTGATAGGATTCATGCATAGCAAATTAAGTTAAATAAAAATAAGTTAATGAAAATCAATAAACCATTTTTCTGTATGAGCATGCTTCATTGGAGAATAAATTAACTGATATTTTAATTCTAAATTAATGAACAATGCTGTCAGTATAACTTACATTGTAGGTGGAATAATCATTTCTCTTTCAAGGATATATTTTGTTCCTGATAAAATGTTAATCTAAAATCCAAATTTTGTGTGGTTTTGTTAAGGTGGTGATTATGGCTGCTCCAAGTTTCTTAGAATTCTTGTTTTTAAAAAAAGAGATAGTTTCTGGTTGTCTTGGTGATCAAATGAACCTTTAATGAGCTTTATTACAAGTCCTTGTTTCCACTTAAATTCTTTCAACTTGTATAATGAATAGAAGGGAGGGAGCAGAATTTTGTTTGGTTTAGTTTCCGTCATATCTTGGAGAATAGGGACTACAGTACCTATTTCTGCATCCCTCTTACTTGCCCCAAGTACTTTGACTGAAACTACAGGAGAGGTGGTTGTTTGCTTTTGGAAAAATGCACTGTAACACTGCATTGTTGTATTTGTACAATTCAGTATTTCTCAGAATTCTGTATGTTTGTGTATGTATGCATATCTTTAAGGAGCAGCATGTTTTGGGTAATCAGAGATATGCAATTTTATTTAGTAGTGTTTTAACTATTTCAGAAATTCAGGTAAGCTTCGTATTATATGGGAAGTTACTTGTGTTTATTTACTTTATGATCCCCTTCCTGAGTTCCTTCATTGTCCTACTTTCCTCTGGATTTGCAAAATCTGAACTTTTCATTAAGGCCGTTTAAAACTCAGCATAACTTCTTTCCCCATTTTTTCTCGTTTGGGACCACTGATGGAACAATTTTGTACACCACTTCTTCATGCTTCATCATTTAAGTATTTCCCCCTTCATAGTGTAAAGAACAATTCAATGTTGAAATGGCTGTGTCTAACGTTGGAATCTTCAGAAACATTTGGATAATTGTCAGAGTTGATAAATATAATTATTTGGCAGTAGCTAAGTAATTTTAAAGATGTTTATGAAATGAAAAAGGAGAGATGAAGAAGAAACATGGTGTTGATGTCATAACAAAAATATTTTTAGTTAAAGTTTGTCATGTAGTCTTCCTCAATCTAAATAATACAAAGAAACAAATTGCCTAGTGGCATTTCTATTATCCCAATTTCCAACTGATGACTTAGGTATATCCAGCAATATTGGAATCCAGTTTTTTCATTGTATATGGCAATTGGGTATGGAGCAGATGAAACTGAAAAAAGTTTGCAAAATGCCTTTCAGAATTTTTATTTCTCTCTAACCTAGAGAATAGTAATGAGTTACTAGGCTAAAATATGTTTTTCTCATGGGTAGGTCAAGGCTTTAATGTCACTAGCTGTCACTAGACACTTTTTTTTACTTCTAGGTAGATTTTTTTTGCTGTAAAATTAAGAGTCATAAACAAAGAGGCTCAATTCCATGAAGCTTTTTTAGTGGTGTATTAGTTATAATTGATTTTACGGGATATTTTAATGATGTATATTGGCAGAAAGGACAGGGATTGTGTTGTAGAGCTGTGATTTTGTCATTCTAACTTTACTTAACCTGTCTGATGTTTAAGAGTCATCTACAGTCAAATTGACTTCAAACTGCTTAGGCAGTTTCTCTTTGTGAAGTTTCTACATGGCCTTTGAATGCTTTAGAAATACCTGAAAAATCATCAGTTCTTATCTTCTAGTACTGCTATTGGGTTTCTGATAAATATGGAAGTTCTTTAAAAATGTATTGCTTCCCCTGTAAAACATAGATATATGTAGATATTCCACAATGCAGGCTGGATGTAGTAATTGGAGTGATGGACTGGCAATAAATTGTGAGACATTTAAGGTAATAGAGTCTTATTTTAGGTTTAGGTAGGTTGGTATGCAGTCGTTCTGATCTAAGTGGAAAGAATGTAGGTGTATGTCCCTGGCATGGATGGAAAAGCAAGGCAGGATTACCAAACGTGTTGGAAAAAATGTTGATTTCCACAAGGCTGGGTGAGTTAGAACTATGGCAATTGTGACTTAGATGAAAATTGAAGAGAGGAAAAAAGAGGGCGTGTCCTATCCCATGTGTCAGCTGAAGTGGACTACAAACCTTAATGTCTTGAAAACAAGGGATCCATGTCTTGTAGGTGCAGCATGCATTATCTGGTGTTTTCAAGGATCTCCCCTTAAAATCTGGCCTTGCAGGACTAATCCTTTTTATGAAGTTCAGTGCATCACTTCTGTGATGCTCTTGAAGTGTTACCAGTTTCAGAGATAGTGCCTGACACTTCTCACTGGGAAATGTACTCTTTCTTTCTGGCTTGAAGTGTAGCAACTGTGGTTTTGTTTATGATTCAGAAATTTTTCTTCTAATACAATTCTGAATTATGTTCTGGCTTTAATATTTTTTTCCATGTTTGACACTTCTAAAGTACAATTGCAGCTTCAAATGAACGCTTCCATTGATAAGCCTTTTGTTGTGAAAGTTTTAAATAAGATGAGAAAAAAATTTCCATGAGATGTGACAGATCATGGGTGCTCCACACCCCCAGCTTATTTGTGGTCTAAATGACAGCATTTAAGTGAGATATGAGGTGTTAAAGCTAAAGCTGAACTAAGAAAAGTTAAACTAAGCATAAGCTAAATTTAGAAAAGCAGAATTTCTGTTTGATTGCAACAAGTCTGGGGTGCTTCTGTTTGTTTTTTAAAAGCTTTTGCTTGAATACAAGGATGTGACGTTGCAAACCCAAAATTATTCTTCATATAAGATGGATTACAGCATATTGCAAGCAGCAATTTCCAGGGCTTGAAGAAGAATACCTTGCCATAATATTCTAGTTAACTGCTTATGTTGTATTATTTTTGTAAAGTTTTTTCTTTTTTAAATTTGCCTCCCAATAGTGCATAAATATAACACTGTCTGACTTCTGGGCTAGGAACATCATACAATGTTTATATCTAATCTGCAGGTAAAACTGGGGCTCACAAATAGTCTGCCCCCTGTATTCTGTGTATGTATACTTTGCAGGCTTGTGTCTTGACTCATTTTACCAGGGGCTGAAAGCATCCATGTAGTTCTTGTCTCTAGGGAGATGATATTTGAGTGGAAGAGATTGTCAAAGCATTCTTGAACAGTACAAAATTTAGTATTAATTGAGTAGGTATTTTCTGATTTTTATATTTGATTTCTGAGTAAATCCTCTGTGCTGTAAGGGTTCCCACCTCTCTCTCTTGACAGTCAGTGATGTTGTTGATGTATGCCTTTAGGGGTTGATCTTAGTTCATGTAGACTATTAATATCTGGATCAATATCTGTGTTTATTAAAAATATAGTCAGGATTGTTTTCTACATATTTGTTCTGTTTTTTAACAGTGTACTTCTCTTTATTGAGAAAGTCACTTTGGCTTTTTAGATTCTTGCTGTCTTTTCAGTGTATTAAGCTGTAGATGAAAGGATATGAGCTTATAGTGATCCTTGGTACACCCACTATGGGTAAGTATTTAAGCCACCAAAGTGCCTAGTTCTACTTCATCCTGGCGTCCCCCAAATTGTGGAGCAGTGCTGTATCAGAAGACATTCCCGAGAAGATAAATTTTCTCATAATTCCCTTTGCATTGCAGTTCTGTGGGAGTATGGTTCCAGCTGTATTTGGGATACAGTAAAATATTGTAAGAGCAATTTAAATTGCAAAGTAAATTGTAACAGATTGTGAAAGCCCATGATTTTGAAAAAGTAGAACCATTTCCCCATTTTCACTAGTTCAGTAGGAATCTGCAAGCCACTTCAATGTTTTAAAAAAAAACCCCAGCATTTAAACCCATCAGAATGTCCTCCACACAAATTTCAGTGAGATGGTAAGTGCCCAAGCTGCAAAACCAAGTAATTATTTAGAAGGTGGCTCTGTTAAAATGCAGAGCAAGCAGATGCACACACACAGGTAGCCCATGCATGTGGCAGAGGCTCTGCTTTGGATCAGGAGAGTTAAGTGCTGCCTGGCTGAGGGGCTGCCTTGTCTTTTACGTAGTTTTAAGTAGCTGTTTTAACTTTTTGCATTTGATTTTATTCTTTTTTTCATAACCGCATTATCTTCTGGTTACTTCCCCAGACCCAAACAGAGGGGGTTATTACATGACAGAGTCGTGTAATAAATACACAGAGCTCTTAACTTTTCATATAAGAACTTACTTTTTTCTGTCCTGGGAACATGCAGGAAAAACTTCAAGAGTGATTTTTTCCATTTTGCTTTCTAGTCACCCACACAGCTTACTGGGCCTTGGTTGAAGTATTGTGGTGGTGTAAAAACAACAGAGAAGAAGCCCCACCAAAACCATGGAAAGTGCAGGGGTGGCAGAAAACAAGAGGGTTATGTAGGCCTGTGCACAAAGAGATTGAGTACATTAAATATTAACACTGAGGAGTTAGGTGCTGGGCTGTAGGCTGTGTGATACCATGACATTGTGGTGGTTGTAAAGGTGCAGCCCATGCTCTGAAGTTACAGTTCTGAGCTTGATAGTCCTGGCTGGCCTGGAGTGGGGCTACTCTTAGCTCCCTTTGTCCTGCAAGGAGCTGTAGGTGTTGTTTTGATGGTGGTCTCCAGAGTGGTGCCCAGCCTCCTCCCTGAGCCAAGCAAACAGTCTCCATTATCCATATGGGTACTACAAAAGCTTCTAAATCCTAGATAGGAAGCAAGAGTAAGGAAAGCTGTGGAGGAGCAGGGTTTCCATGCATGAGAACAAGTCTCACAGGCATATGGATCCCAGATCCTATTTCTCCTGTGGGCTGCTGCCTTCCTAGAAGTGTCAGCAGTAGTCCCCTGGTCCCCTCCCTTAAATACTCCCCATGGACAAATGGCTTTTTTCAGTGGTACAGTTTCATTTCTTATGTACTTACTGTGAAAGATTCAGCTAATACCAGTAGGAATTGTTGGGGGGAAAAACCCCAACATAAACAGGTTGCTATTTATGTGCTTATACCAATGGTTCATATCCTAAACTCTTCCTGAATTTTAGATATTTCTGTTGTTCCTGTGACTCTCTTGTTGAGGAATTCTGGTGGATAGCCTCAATTTTCATAATAGCCTTGTGGCAAATAAACATGGTAGTTGAGAGTTTGGGCTTTCTGATGCTTCTCAGTCTTTGGGGTTTAATTTTATCTCCTCATCTAAGGACAGTGCCCAGACTTTCCAGGCTTTGAGATATGGCTGGAAAAGGCGTGCCTCTCACTGTGCTGCTCGTGTAAGTTGTTGCCAAAAATAATAAAAGGTGTATCAAACTCTTATTGAATCAGAGTTAGCAAGAAGGGATTGGTTGTGTGGTCCAGTGGTTGTGGAAGACAGATGGGAGGAGTGAGTCCTTACTTGAGTTTGTTTTACAGTTTTTTTTAATTGTGTGATTTTCTAAGCTGTCCAAGTGAAGTGTAGGCATGGATGCCAAAGCAGAGGTGGGAGCAGCCAAGTAAAGTTTTTTGGGCCTCTAATTCCATCTTCAGTAATGGGCATTGTTCTCATCCTTTGTAAATGCAAGTTTACAAAGCATTGTTTTCTATATTGGTTTTTATTTATTGATTTATTTATTATTTTATTTATTATCTGCTCTATATCAGATTCTAAAACTTATTCTCATAACACCGACTACCTAAAAAGTAAAGCAGTGCCAAGAGCTTTTCTTACCTGGAGAATTCAGTACAGCGTATTTTCTTTTTTTTCCACTTCTAGACACCCAGCTGTTGGGCTGAAGAGGGAGCAGAAAAGAGATCACATCAGCGCTCGGCATCGTGGGGAAGTGCTGATCAGCTGAAAGAGGTGAGAAGTTTTGCACAGTGGAGCCTTTCAAGTTTTGATAAGCCCAAGACATTTTTTAAACCCTATCTGGAGTTCAGGAAACTGCACCCTTTCCCTCCCCTCTTTTGCTTTTTGAAACAGGTTTTACCCCCAGTCTAAGAGTTGTTTGAAGAGTGATTGTTATTTTATGCTTGTTGGACTTCCTCCCTGCATACTGTGAAGTATTGGTTGTGAAATAGGGGCCAAAGTGAGCATTGAGGAACAAGCTTCTTTTTGCTTGCTTTCTGTTCAGTGCTACCTTACTTAGCTTTGTGACCTTTAATGCTACTCTCCTGGAAAGGGCGAAGTGGCAGCTGCTATGTTCACATATTCTTGCTTAGAAATTTTGTTCAAATTTTAGGTTAGAGATGGAGAGGATGCCACTTCCACAAAAAAGTGTTGATACAGTAATGGTATGAGTACTTGAAATGATCTTAGTCATAAATATTTTGGTGTAGGCTACAACTGCAACTAGAAAGAACCTAAAAAAAGTGGATTTGCATCATGAGAAAGTAGATACAGTAAGTAAAATTGGTCTCCAGCTCAGCTGAAATGACAGTATCAGGTTTTGTCCCAGTAAATCTCCATTTTGTCCAGAGTTTGAGTAACTAAATCTATCCAGAACCTACTAAGGGGCTACATTCAGCCTAATGCCCCTGTCAGGAAGGGTATATTCTCTCTTCAAGAAATGCACTTTTTTTTGTCCAAAAAATGAATCTTACAGCATGTTCCCATGAGATGGAACTTTTCACTCATACTGTGGGCTCTTTGCATGCTCTTTCCTGATGCCCCGTTGAATAAGGCATTCAAAAATGAGAAGGAATGTATGGGTTATCTAAGGAGAAGAAGTTAAAAGGCTGTATATATTCTTGTTCTGGCTATCCATTGATAGAATAATTGTCAGAAGGAGTGATGCAAGTTTAATTACTCAAATTTTAAAATCACATTTGACAAATATGGAATAATCTTGCAATCCATTGGTGGCAATAGACTAATTTTTAAAGATGAGGTCCTGGTCTTGGGCCAAAGGGAGATTGTTCCCATCTCACAGAGTACATCTTCTGAAACTTTGATGGTACATGGGCCTTCAGTTGCCTGGATGATTTCATCTGCAGCTTTGAGGAAGCATTTGGAATCCCAGACTAAGTGACCAGCAATTAGTGCAGAAGGAGTTTTGTGTCTGAGAAATTTTGACTTAAACCATACCTACCAGCAGAAAGAAATTATAACAGACGGGAGTAGCATCTGTTTTACTGGATAATATTTCCTTGCTTCTGCTGAGAGACTATCCTTCATACTCTGGCAGTTTCCTATCAACTTGTGCAACAAGCAGCTCTTCTTCACCACAGGTCTGTGGCTGTCAGTGATAGTGAACCCTTCAGCATGTAAGCAGGTCTCTGCCATTTGATAACAGTGATCCATTGTGTTGGGTTGCCACCCTCTTGGTGTACTGACCACAAGAGGAAGATAGGAAATATGTGGCCAATGTGTTTCACAGTTCCCTTTTTTTTTTTTTTTGATAGAATGCCTCAGTGGACAAAATTGGCTCTGTGGAAGAGAGTTGTTTCTATCCAAACATTGCAATGGTTTTTTATTCCAAAACCTACCCTTGTCTTCTTCAGTGTACAGTTCTTCTCCTTCCTCTGTTTTCCTTGCTCCAGCAACTGAGGCCAGTTTTCTTACCTTTTCTGGTTCCTTGGGTTCATAACCCATGTCATTCTGCGTGCATCATCCAGCCACTATTCACCTACCCTATTTGAACTCTTACTGTTAACTTCCAGTTCCTTGTCAATTCTGGTTTTCCATTGTTTGGCTTCTATTTTATCCCTTTCCTTCTCCTTTCCCTCTCCTGTCAGCCTGTGTGGTGGGTGTTAGGTGTTTGTTCAATACCAACAGTATCTGTGCACTCAGTTTTCTTTGTGCCACAGTAATCTGCAGTTCCTGGAAGGAGAAATTCCCTGGGGTGGTTCTATTCAAACTGTAAAGCCCACTGAGAGACAGAGTTCTTAACAGATGCAGCTGCTAGTTCCAGATATCTTTCTTGAACATGTGCAAACTGAAACTTTTGCCAAAGCTTCACCAAATGTTAAGATTCTTCCAAGGGACTAGAGAAGCACATTTGCAGTATAAAGGACTCTCAGGCATGTGTTGGGCTTTTTCATCCAAAATAGTGGGAAACAGAACTGTGCAGGTATAAAGCTTAAAGTAATGTGCTTTGGCACATAAAATGGTAAAATCTCTTCCACCCCTTTTGTTTTAAATCCCATTCTTAAACATCCCTAACACTTTTACTGAAGTCTCTGATATGGGAAGGAGATAGAAGAGCAGTGTTGCATGGTAGACATTTGACAAAGCTATGGGCAGCTGAAAGCAGGAGGTTAAGTAACATGGAAATAAAAATATTACCTTCTCCTGGGTGTTATGTGTGGTATAGGTAACATTGTTCTGCTCAGAATTTTGAATTGTTTCCCATAGCATTTGACAGTAAACAAGCTGACAGCTGTTTGTAGTTTCCATAACTTCTTTTTAGCAATTTGGATGTTTTCTTGCTTCAGAAATTAATGGAATAATTTCTAACATTTTTCTTTAACATGTTGGTACTGGAAACTACCTAAACACTTGATGGTTTTGAAAAAATAAGATTGTGCATTTAAGTTTTAAAAATATTTTTCCTTGGTTAATTTGAGTACTATTAAATATAAATAAATTTATTTAATACAACTGGTAGCTCTTTTTTAAAGATCTACATCATAAAATCTAGAAGTGAGTGTATAGGTTTAACATCCCAAGCAAGCAAATTAATTCGGAATTACCCTTACAAAAAGGATTTCACTTTGGGTAGTGAAACTTACTTTGCCCTTCATTGAAATAGCTGTGTCAGGATTAAATCTGTCTAGCACTAAAACAGATATGTTTGCTTTCTTGTAGTGAGTTTATTAGAACTTTAAAAGTCCCTATCTGTCAATATAAACTTTCCTTTAATCATTTCACAACAAAATCTACTTTTAAAAATTTTGTTTATTCTGAAGGGCTCTACTACTTGTTTTTAAGAAGTCTTAAAATGTAACTTGTTTAAGATGATGCCACACTGCTTCAACATTATTTCAATAGATACATGTCTTGACTGGGAGATAAAGATTGCTGTAAGTCTTTATACTGGACATATTTTCTCTTTCCAACCTGAATAGTTAGTTTGAAATTCTGTTGATGTTGTTCAGGGACAGTTTTAGTTATAGCTTACCCTAAACTGGAATTCACCCAGAACTGGGAAAAACCCTCTATTTAAAACAAGTAGTTTTCGCTTTGTATAGATTTTTAGAGACATTTCGGACAGCTGATTTTTCACTTCCCTTAAGCAGCTCTCTCTGCTGTATCTGTTACAGCAGCAGCTCCTCATTGGAAGGTCCCTTTTGCTCTAACAGAGTAATTGAAAAGGACTTAGGAATGAAAGAGAATTGAATATGAGAGCTTGCCTGCCTAATGTGCTTTCATATACCAATTGAAAAATTGTATTCAAAGGTTTAGGGTGAACTTCTAATGCTTGTTTTACTCTTTGACCTACTGGTTCACTAGTTTATTAACAAATATTTCATGAATGAGCTGGATCTCACTCATTACCAAGGAGCTTGTGGCTTCATCAGCGATAGGAAGTTACCATGTTGTGTAGGCTGAGCTGTAGAAATACTGGTAAATGTTAATGCCTACTGACTGGTAAGTATTAATGAGCATTTGAAGAGGTACAGTGGGATATATCAGGTTCCTTCATATTAGTCTGCATCTAGGCCCCTTCAAAAGGGAAAAATTACCAGGATATTCAGATTATCCCAGTGTTCTAAAGAACTGACCTAACTTGTATATTTCTCAGTTTTGTGCCATTAGTTATGTTAGACTGCATGCATATCACAAGTGGCATAGGCAAAATTCATACTATTTGTTGTACAGCTTTGAACTACTGAAATACTTAGCAAGCAAAAAATTTATTTATAGGGGGTTTTCCTGACTTATTTGTTTGATACTTTTGGATGATCATCCTACCTTTGGCTGACAGTGAAACATGAAGACCAGACTGGTACTTTGTGCCTTGAATGACTTTGTGTAGGTTTCTGACACACTGCTCTTTGTGCTCTCTTGGTGTTTTTTGTTGGTGGGGTTTTTTTATAAATTACTTTAAAATAGGTAAAGAAAAGAGTCTTTCTACTGCATCAGCAACATTTTAGAAAGTCACTGGAAGAGCAGTGGCTAAAATTTTCTTAATTTTTTTTAAATGTGCACATATCTGTGCTGTGTTTTCCCCCTCCATGCAGTCACATGAGAGTACTTTCCAAATGTGAATTAAAATATACCCTTTGAAATTTACTACCATATATGTTTACACATTGAAATGTAGCAAAACAGTTTTAAATAACAAATGGCATTCAAACATTGGAAGTAGTGTTCAAATTGGGATTACTCCTTGATTAATTCCTTGATTTTTTAAATTTTTTTTTTCTAAGATATATTTTACTTTCAGCTGTATCCTCTAAGAAAATAGCTGTATTTTCTAATGAGAATGTTCTGTCCATCTTCAAGTTAGGTAGGCAGGGAGAGCATTTGAATTGGTATACTAAAAAATTCACATGTTCTGGATCTAACATATGTGCAAGGCTAAGGCTTAAATGTCTTCAACAAGTGGGCGCTTTAGGATACAGATTAGATCTTTTCATGATGATTTACGTATGTTCCTTAATATGACTGTGTACACCCCAGTCACGTTCATACTCAGTACTTGGGGATGTGGGGGAAGTGGTGTCCCAAACCCTTTCTGTTCTTAGCTGCCTGGTGAAAATGGAGTGTTTTGTTGCTGCCCCCAGTGTAGTACGTGGTTCCTTTCCTGCCACTTCCTTGGTATCATTTTCTTTGCACAGATCTGGTCTGCTGCTGGATCTTTAAATGCCTATTTTCCAGATACAACTGACTTGGCACCATTTTCTTTGCACAGCAGACTCCCTAGCTCATATTTGCTGCATCAGTTGAGTGCCCAGGAGACAGGATCTGCTGCTGCTTTGAGATAATTGGTGAAACAGGTGCCATCAAGGCATATGTTTGAGTCTTTTCTTACTCCATGAACTATGTTTGTTTTGCAAGTGGTAGTGTAGCTCATACTTGCCTGTGGATCATTTTGCTTATGTTTGGTGCTCTGATGGTGCTTCTCTGCTGCCTGAAAAGGTGCTGATAAACTTCTAGAAAGCTAGCACAGCTGTCTGTTCTTGTTAGTAGCAGTGGCTTTATTTCAGCTTGAGATAGAGAATAATTGGTAATGAAAGATAATCTTGCAGAGGAAAAAAAAGCTATTGCAATTTCACGATTAGCAAGTGGTAGAATCACTGTGGACTCCCCTTGGTGAAGAGATGGAGCATCATTCAGTTCAGCAGATTTCGTGTACTCACTGGCACTGCCACCTTGCTGGTTGTCTGTGCCAGCAAACCTCTGTCTCCCAGGTCTGCAGGATAAAAAGGAAAGGGCAGATTCCTTTTTATATGCCTGTTGTTACTTTCTCACTTTCTTGTCCAAAGGTAACTACCACATCATGGACAGCTAGGGTCCTGTAAGTTCAGGGCTAAGTACATGTCATGGAAGAAGGCACATCTGTTTCTTCACTGCATTGCTTGTTTGGCTTAAGAGATTGTACCAGCGCCAGATACACAGTCAAATTAACAAATTTCCATCTTCTGTTTCTCCTCAGTGATCCAAGCACTCTTTTCTTTGTCAGCGTCAAGAATCTACTGACTACCAAAACACACATACTCTTTTGAGGTGGCTGAGGGAACCTTAAATTCCAGGGATCCATTGATTCCTTTTAAAATATCAGAGCTTCAAGGTTTTTGGCTAGCCTAGAGACATACCAGCCTATCAACACTCTCCCATTTAAAGATTTCACTATCCAAATTTTACAGTGAGAAGCTATATCCTCAAAGATTTGCAAGCTTACTTGTGATAGAAATCAGTCAGCCAGATCTCTGAGGTCTTATTATATAGGTATTTTCTATTTATATTGTGCTCTTGAGGAGAGCTTAGAAACCATATTTCATCTAAATTAAACAAAATATTGTATTTAACTTTTTTGACTTAGGAGGAAGTTCACAGAATCAGAGAGAGACAGTAGAAATGAAAGATTTATATACAGCACTCTCCTTGCTTTCTGATTATCTTTGTGACCAGCCATCTCTGTCCATAGCTATCTTCTGATCTGGGCATGATTTTTCTGCTTGGTTTTTAAAGGGGAAGATGAAGATTATTTCCCATTCTTTCCATTCTTCAACATTCCATGTAAGACACAAATATTTGTAATGTGTGTATATTTAGCAGAGTAGTTATCTGCATGTTTTTTTCATCTATGGAGTTAGATTTCCTAATTGCTGTTACTTCTGCAAGAAGGGGAAATTTCTAGACAAATGGATTTATTTTTAAAAGAGATTAAATGCTTCTTCAGACTCCAAAGATTCTCGCAACATGGTGCTAGGAGTTGCACTTTTGACCAAGAGTTTGTGTCCTAGTTGTCTAAATGTAGCTCATCTGTGTAAGTATTAGGGCTCTGTTTTTTCTGGATATATATAATATGTTCAACACACAGACCCCTTTGGAAGTCTTGAACTGTTTGTCTGTTGTTTAAAGATCAAAGTGTTCAGCCATTTCAGTTCTCTAAATATGGGTAACGAGCTGTGGCAGAACTTGATATGAAGCCTTAAAGATAGATTGTTCTTCTGTGAGTGCTACCAGAAACAGCACAAAGAAGAGTTCAAAGCCTGCAGCAGAGCTCCATCCAAACCTCTTCACCAAGCACTGTCATCTCTGACACTGTGAAGAGTGATGTGAGGTGATTCTCTGCCACAGAGTTGCTTTACAAGAGTACCAGTGATATATTTAACTACTTGGAAATAACCACAGAGTGCATGTACTTGTAAGTTGTCACTCAGAAAGAGAGGTTAGTTTCCAGCTGATGTATGAATTTCATGTACATTTCCTTACTTGCCCTTCAGGTTTTAAAAATTGTATCTCTAGCTGAGTTAAAAATGAAATGGGGCCATGCATGGCCTTATATTCCAGAGTACTGAGCATGAGCAACAGTGGGATTTGAGCCTAAGGGAACAAATTATCCAGTTTTAAGGAAGTGTCTGTACCTGTTGTATGAATTTGCACATAGTCTAAACTTCTGAGACAATGTTTATAGAGGTAAGTACTCTCTTTCATGTAGAAATTTCCCAGGAGGAATAAATAAGTAGAGGAATCCTGAAATTAAATTCTTTGGTTTCTTGTTAAGGAGCAGGTCAAATGGATAATGGATTTAGTTGCATTTGACATTTAAAATATGTAACTTTTGATTAGACATCTTTGCAGCAGACAGCAGGAAAGATAATTCCATCTGCCTGAAGGAATCTGTAGTAATTTTGCCTGCAGGAAAATGCTATTAAATGTATTAAATAAGTACTTTGGGATGAACAGTGCATTTTGAGTGCCAGTTGTTTGTGAAAGTACTTTACTTTTATGATGAGTTACCAATAAAAAGTTTTGTTTTGGTTTAAGATCAAACAAATTAAACTGTAGGCTTCAAAGTTCCCTGTTTAAATCAGTTATAGGTTAGAAGATGGTACAAATTGTCATTCTGACTACTTTTGTTTGCATCAGATATTACAGTGCTTGTGTGTAAATGAGGAAATTCAGTAAATAAACTAAGCCTGTTGTCGTATTGAGGTTGGTGAATAGGGCAGATACTTTAGAGGAAGTATCTGATACACTGAAAGAAGCTTTAATGCTCATGCTTCAAGGAAAGGAAATCCCATATGCCTGTAAAACCCTCCAAAGAGGATTAAAATGTCCATGATTCACTTTATATGTGAAGATTGGAGCAGTTATCCGTTTGATAACTTGTTCTCACTTCACCTGAACTTCTCTCCAGCAGATTGCCAAACTGAGGCAGCAGCTTCAGCGCAGTAAGCAGAGCAGTCGTCACAGCAAAGAGAAGGAACGGCAGTCACCTCTCCATGGCAACCATATAGCAATCAGTCAGACTCAGGTAACTGGGTAGTTCCTTATATCAACAGCCTCTGTCAGGGTTGGCTGAATAGCCTGCTGAGCCTTCCCATCTGTCTTGTGTTTGTTCTTTTGTGTGGTACATTGAAGTGTTTAACAGTCTGATACTGCTGTACCTTCCCCTGAGTTTATCTGATGGTCGTCATATAATAAAAGAAGGGTTGCGCCAGGATAACAACTGAAATATATCATGATGCTGTAAAAGTTGTGGGCATGGCCAGATAAGGCTGTGCTTCCAGGGATGCGTACTTGCTTCCAAGACTAATTTTTTTGTGGTAAACTTTCAAGGCTCCTCTGAAAGGTATTTGCTTATCGGTTTTGCAAGCTAATTCCATCTGGGCTAGTTAAAAAATAATAGAAAATAAAGAAAAAGAAAGTACCAAAGCAAGGTGAAGTGGGGGATGCCCAGAGCAGTCATCATCTAGTCATTGCAACCTGGCAGCAAAATTGAAACCCAGTTACAGTTCTGAAGCTTAGGTGAGGTTCAACCAGGATCTTCAAAAGTCTTTTGAGGCACTTGTAGAAAGCATTTAACCATGGCTTATTTGGAAGTGCAGATATTTGAGTCTTGATTAAATTTCACCTATAGTAGTTGATCCTTAACTTGGACTCCCTGTTATTAACAGGCCACTCTTCGAACACTTGAAATATTGGTTCTGTCCTGGTATTTCCTGAGTACCTTCTTTAACTACCTGGTGTTCTATAGCAGCTAGTTACAGCAGCTGGTTGAGCTGTGACTGCTGATTCCTTACATTCCTTCTGTGGGGATAAAATCTTGTGGTCAAAACCTAATGCATGAAGACAATAGGAATTTGATGCTCTTCCTTATAACAAAGGATCCTACTTCATTTTGCATAGAAAAGGGTTTGGCTTTACATCTCAAAGTAAGCTGTTGCAAGTACCTGTGCCATTATAGTCATGTAACAGACAGTCTTTGACACAGATTGAAACCTACCTAGGACATATGCTGTGAAGAAATATTCTTTAGTACTTGGGGCTCACTTTGTCATTGCTCATGTGATATTTTGGTTTCTCAGAAAGATACTCTCTGATAAAGCCATTCTGTAGGCAGTGTGTTTTGGCAGTCAGAGAATGCTTGCAGGCAAGTGACTTGCACCTTGGTAGCTGCACATTGTGCAAGATAACTTGATAAGAACTCAGAAAAAATGTTTACATTTTGTCTTTAGCATCCTGTGATTCTGTGAGCAGGAGGAGAACACATTGATTGACATGTGAGCACTGTTCATGGCTGTCAGTGTAGCTGCTGCCAAGGTGAAGCCTTTAAGGTTGACTGTGCGAGACGTATGTGCACTCATGTGAATGTTTCCTGTCGGTAACAGAGCTCCACTCAACAGGCTTTTCTGAAAATCATATTTGTACTTACTTTCATACTTGTTTCTTAAAGTGGAGATGATTTCTCTTAAGACCTTTGACATAAAATTCTGAAAAGCTATAAGCTAATGAAATTAAAGGTTCAGAATGCCTGTTTTATTTTTCATTCACTAACACCAACCAAAAGAGTAAGAGTGCATTAAGTAAATATTTCAGTTGAGTCATTAAGCTTTAGGAATGTTATGAAATGCCTTTTGGATCCCAGTTAAAACATTAGTGTCAGGGCCCCATGCACTCCCCATCCCCCTGCAGTGTAAACTGTAGTCTATGCCTCTGGAAAGTACAGACACCTGGTCTACTTGCTACCAAGTGAAGTCATAGAATGCTTTGGTTATGCAGCTCTTCTTTGAGTTAAGTGGAGATGATTTTATTGGCTTTTGATTTATATAGACATTTGTTTTTATTTAAATTCACCAAGTAAAGACGATCTTCTAGATGGCAAAATTAAGACAACAGCTTCTTACTTAGTAATGTTTTTAGTTTTGGTCTCAGACTTCTGCCTTCATTCTGTTTTCTATCTTTAAATCATCTTGCTGTCTACCTTCTAGGCTTGTATTTCCAGATCTGTCCCTATGCCACTGTCAAACATTTCAGTGCCAAAATCAACTGCTTCACGTGTGCCGTGTAATGTAGAAGGAATAAGCCCTGAACTGGAAAAAGTATTCATTAAGGAGAACAGTGGAAAAGAAGAAGTATCCAAGGTAAGCATATAGTAAGATGTTTATGATTGTTACTTCTTTGTAATCTGTAAACACAGGGAAAGCCTTCCTCTTTGAGGAACCTTCCTTGTGGCTGAAATTACAAATAATTTTCTTCAAAGAGCTGTTTGTTTGAAAACTTTGTTTCAGTGTTTTAGCATGGTGGGGTTTTTTTTTTTGTTTTTATTTTGAAAGGGCTTTTGGCCAAACCTACTTTGTTTAGAATGTCCTTTCTGTAGAGAACTTGAAAGTTTTTGTGAGAAATAGAAGTGTTAGAACATTCAGACACTTCAGACTGCAGTAGTAAGTAATTAGAGATCATGAGATTGTTATATTTGCTTCATTTTCCACTGTTTTTCTTGAGCAAGATGTAAGCTTCCAGTGCTATACTCTCCTTTTTGGTTTTAATGCTCTTTTTCCCATAAACTGAGTGTGGACCATTTTCCTGCCATGAAACCCGTGTAATCTGTCATGGGAGATTTCGTTATGGGAAATACTGACAAATGGGGCAGCTTTGCTTTGGAGCATTGGACTTTTCAGTGAGGAATTTAGTACTTAGATGAAGCTTAAAATGTGGAATACTTGGTTTCCAGCCACTCTTTCCTAAATAGCCAGTGAAAATTTTCTGCTGTGGAATGAAGTGCTCCATGGTTTTTTCTAACCTTCTCCAAGGTGTAGATACTTTTCTCATGGATGGTAATGTAATAGCAATTCAGTATATGAGTCAAGCTCGAAAACTTCCATCAGGGGTTTACGATTCTGAAACTTTATATTTGCTGTTCTTCATATCAGTAGTGAACTTCAAAAGTTTGGGGTAGTCTTGGCTTCTCCAGACACCTACTTGTGTGGACAAAACAGTCTTAAGAATTAAATACTGTAGTAGTAGTAGTTCTATGCTAAGCTTTCTTTCCTAAGGCTGTCTTATCCTTTCAGAAGAGGTGTGTATTGTACCAGAGAAATAGGGAGAAAAAAATAAATAATCAAACATGCAAACTGAAAGCCCAGCTCAATAAGCCTTGTTGCAGCATCTCCAAAGAGAGTGCAAGAAAGTGTGGTATTGTAGTGGCACCACTGATGTTGCTATGGCTAGGGTTGTAATCTCCTGTAGTTGGAGGATAGTACATTTATCTATCAGACAAATCATCCTTGTAAATGTTGTCCTTGGGTTTTAACAGCTTATTGCTTGGGATGCAGAGCTCTCCTGTGTTACTGAATGTACTGACTCTGATCCAGCAAAACAGTTAAGCACATACTTAAGTGCATTGTTGGATTTGGGCCAGAGGTGCTCGTCAGTTTATGCAACCAAGGCAATAGTGAACCCTTCCTCCAAACATTCAGCTGGGGAGAGCTTCAGACACAAAAGAAAGTCATAAATCAGACATTGCCCTTGAAGTCAAGTCCATCTTTGTGGGCAGAGAGTTGTTTCCTGCTATGTAACTGTTAATTTCTGTGAAGTCTGGCCTTGTAGGACCTAGAGTGGGACTCCTAGCACTGTCTGTATGATTGCTTATGGAAGTTTGCTTATGGAAGATCATAACAAGATCATAATTTACTCAATCTTACTGCCGGTGAACTTTCTTCTAATACAACAATTTAACTGTTTTAGCTTGGGGGAGTGGGGGCAGCTGGGTTAAAGGTTAGGAATTACTGAACAAAAGATAAACCATAGGAAACCAAACTTCACTGGTTTCACTACTAGTGAACCTGTTTTTCTTTCAGTTTTCTGCCATTCTTTCTTGCTGTAACATTTTGTATATTTATGAACTATTTTAAAAGCACAGTCAAAGACAGTTTGTTGCCTTGGAATATGTCTTCTGTCTTTACTCATGCTGCTTTAGTTCTGTTTCTTCTTTGAAATATTTTTTTATTATTATTATGTTTTAGTGTCTTAATGAGGATTAAAATTGTAGTTATAAAAGTAAAAAACCCAAACCACTCTTGTATTACCCTATTATTTTTGTGTTTCATAAACATAATTGAGGATTAGTAATGCATCTGTGTCATTACATTTAAAAATCCAATTGACTATAAAGTTTAGAGAGATTGCATAGTCATCAAAATAGTAAAAAAAAAAATTCGTTTTTTGCAGTTTAGCTATAGCTGTATTTTTTCGCATAATTCATCTTGCTTAGGTAGCTGAAGGTGTTTCCTTTTTTCTTTCATAAAGCTCACTTGTTCGTTTTGAGTCACTTTTTTAATAGCTTCTTTCTTTTCAAATTTATTAATAAACTTTTAATTCATGTTCTAATGCATTTATTCAAAATTCTTGGATATATTTTCCTTCCTTCTTTTATAACTTGCTGATAAACTCTGACAGGTGTGATGGTTTGTCTGTGTTCTCACTATAACTTGTAAGACGGAATCAGCTTTTTGTGAAGTTGTTGAAGGTTTTTGTTCTTTGTCTTACTTTGATTCCACAGCAGTCATTGGAGACTGAGGTATCATAAGATGATGGAGTTTTTCTAGGGGTTAGGGGATAAGAAGTGTTCCCTCTTACGGAATACAATAGTGAAAATTATGAAAAGGGCCTTGTAGCAGTACACAGACATGTTCATAGGCCTCCTGTTGGGAAAAACATTTTACCAGAACTATCAAGTATACAGAAATAATTAGAAATAAAGAAATCTTGATGGACTACCACACAATGTAAGTAAACTGATTACTGTGTTCCTTGTTTGATTTCTGGTGCTTCTGGGAAGAGATGGCAAGGTGGCTTTATGTATCTATCTGGAGACTTAATACTGTAATAAAATGACTTATTTTGCACAGATGCAGAGGACCCTTGCTTAAATCTTCATAGCCTTCATCTGATAACTGCTTTTTTTCCCAAGTGTTCCTTCCTAGTATACATTATAGTTTTTGTACTTGCACCTTATCTAATGCACTGATGACTTCACTGATGCCAGCAGGAAGAAGCACTTTGGCCTTTGTGTTCCAGTCTAGAGGAAGTTTTTTAAATTAATACCATTGAATGCTTTGCTCTCAAGAGATTGCCTCCCAGATATATGTACATCTTGTACATCTTGTGAGGAGACTCCCATTGGTAATTTTATTATAGACTGGTAGAATTTCTGATTCTTCTAAGTAGAGTGTTGAGGGTTTTCCAGCAAAAAGATCAATACTGAAAACAAATTGATGAATGTTAACAGTGTATTGAGAAATGCATGCTTGTTGTCAAATAGAGCATTTTCATACCTTTGTTGGGAGGTAAGAGCACACATCCCATAGGGGTGGACAAGTGTCCTATCAGAATGCATTTGGCATGAGGTTAATACATGGCTGGACCTACTTGAAAGAAACCCTTCAAGAAATATCATATAGAATGCAGTAATTTCCAGTTGTTTTCCATGCATTAGGAAAACTAATAGCAGCTGTACCAAATTAGTTACCTTCTTTCTTATCTTTAAGGTTATGAGAACTTCAGTTTTAGAATAGTTTGGGTGTGACTCATGGAAAGTAACTTCAAAAGTGCTTTTTAATGTTGATCAAGTTTGATACATAAAGTTTTTAATAAGTGAAATACTTTTAGTTGATATTTTCATGGAGATTTTTGCACTTGTCAGCATTGAGGGAAAGATAAATACAAAAGCAGAGTAATCTGAGATATTAACTGCCATTTTCTGTGCCTTAAATGTTGTTGCACTTGTAAAGAATGAGAAATATTTAGCTTTTTGTGCTTGTGTGTATTTAGATATGGATTATTTTTGTACCTCAGGCTTTAGTTCAGGGGAGATTGAAATATGTGATGTGGGATATACTTCCTGACTACCTGAGACTACATTGTTCCTCCAGGTGTGGAAAACATCTTGTATTATCCTGAAGTCTTTAATTATGTGATCACTTACTGTTTTTTTCTCCTCCCTGGAATCCTTGTTTTACCTGTTATATAAACCATAGTCTATGCCCTTAATGAGCAACTGTTTGGTGTTTTTATTTTCTCCTCCTTAGATTTGTGACCTCATGCTTACTGTTACACCTTGCTTTGAAGTCAGAAATCTGAATTTTTTCCTGAGATTTTGCCTCTTTATAATAGGAGCATGTCCAAAATTTTGTTCACTTTACATTAATTATGTGAGAAGAAAGATGATGTTATTTACACTTTTTGGATGGGGAAACACAAATCCATTAGGGTTCTATAGTGTGGTTCTTCAAGTAACTTGGGATGTTGCATACCATTTTAGGAGTTTAGAATGCAGCTCCTGTAGTCACCTTCTGCATCTATTAATGCAGAGGACTTTTATAAATCAGACCTGTATAAACTGGGCATCCAGAAGAGATACCATAAAAGACAGAGGTTGGTTCATTTAATTCCCTGACATCTCACAGAATTTTTGTGGCAGCAAAAGAAATAAAAATGCTGTTTTGCATGTCAGTTTTTGTTTGTTTTGTTTAGTTTTTTGGGGGGTTTTTGTGTGTTTAGTTTTTTCTTTGTTGGTTTGCTTATAATTATGAGACTGCTTTCTTTCTACAACTTCAGTCTTGTTTTCTCTCTTCTGTCTGTGTAACAAATGCTTCAATGCTGCAGGTCTGTCTCGTGCACTGAATGAGTCAGGGCCTGTTGGGGGTGATGGGAAGAGAACACCAAGTCATGTTGTAACGCATATGCAATGTGAACTGAGCTGTTGGAACAGACCACACAGCTGTGCTCAAACTTTACAGCATTTGATGGAGCAAATGTAGTGTTCTCTTTATAGTGTGTTTCTTTGCTCTTATTTGAAATATGAAATGGTATTAACTGGAAGGCTCATAAGAAGAAAATTATCTTCTGCTCTGCTACATCTGCCTCTGTGTAATATGTGGTGGTTTTCTGGATAGACTGTTGCTGAAAAGGGGAGAATGTGATACTCAGCCAATAGGTGCCATGTCCTCGTTGCTAGCAGAAGTGTTGGGTTGAATTTTAGGCTCTGGAACAAGCTGTTACAGTTTTGGAATATATGCGGAAGAGAGGCAATAAAATAAAAATGTTCACTTGAAGTGAGAAGGAAAAAGACATTAATTTTTTGTAGCTAGAACATTTAAACTGTTCTCAATGGTTTGGACACAGTTCTCACTGAAGTGCGAATAAAAATTGTTTAAATCTTGCAGACATTTTTTCCACTTCACTTCTAAGCAAGACTCTAATTCCCTCTTGATTTCTTATATTTAAAGTAGCACTGTCTTATTTAAAAAAAAGCAACTAATTTTCCATTGGGAAGGACAAGTAAGTGGAGCATGCCAGTCTACTGCTGTGAACATGTCGATGCAGTATGTTGAAGAATGGGATGCAGGATCACTGTGGCCAGTGCCAGCTAGGCTGATACGGACAGGCAGAGCTTACTATCTTTGGCTCGAGACAAAGCTTGTGAGCCTTGTTACAAGCCTGTGTGGGCATCATCTATACAAGGATGGAATGTCGGGGTGTGCTGGAGAATTACAACTTAGTGTTTCCTTTTATAATTGTAATTCACTTGGTTGTTATGGCAATAGTATGCCATTGTATTTGACATTTTCTACTTTGCCTTTTATCCAAATGTGATCTCTGTTGGGTACTTGTTTTTGTTTTATAATGGCAGTGACCTTTATTGAAAATTGTGGTACTAAATGCAATTAGTGAGAGAGATTTGCTTTTTAAAAACTATTGTAAAAACCATAAAAACATAACACTGGCACTTGCTGAAGTGTGGATGTTAACTTCGTGTTGGAACACGTGCACATTGCCCCAGTTAAATTAATGTATGTTATACCCATTGTACACTACATTATTTTCTGGTGTGAGATCTTCCTGTTCTTTCAAAAATGCCATACTGTTCTTCTTAAGGCCTTCGCTGATGAGTGGTATGGGCTAGCATTGCTTGTGAGTTTGTGTTCTATATAACATGAATTGCTTGTTTCTCCTGCAGCCTTTGGACATCCCCGATGGTCGAAGGGCGCCGTTGCCTGCTCACTACCGCAGCAGCAGTACCCGAAGCATTGACACGCAGACTCCGTCTGTCCAGGAGCGCAGCAGCAGCTGCAGCAGTCACTCACCTTGTGTCTCTCCCTTTTGCCCTCCTGAATCTCAGGATGGGAGTCCCTGTTCAACAGAAGATTTGCTCTATGACCGTGATAAAGGTGAGAGTAGAATGGCCTGCCTTTACCTGTGGGAGGCATGTGATGTCATGCTTTTACAACTACCTTCATTTTATTCATTACATCAGTTTTTGTTTTTGTTTGATGGTTGTGGAGGGATTGAGGATTTATCTGAAAATTGGTTTTGTTTGTTTACATATCTTTTTCCCTCTTGTTTGTGAAACTTCACAAACATCTTCCATAAATACGTCAGAGGAGCACAGCAAACAGTTAACTATTTATGAAGATTCTGATGGGAAGATTTCTGACTGTAACATGTTTATGTTTAAGAAAGGTTTCAGGAAGGTTTGTGGTAGACTGTATATTTATCATAGGTGACTTGCTTACTGTTCACAATGGTGGTGAAGTTTTGGACTTTTTAAAAGAGCTCTGCTTCTGAACTCTTACACTCCACTTGAAGCTATTAGGTTTGAAGCTCAGATACCTGTTTAACCAACCTGGTGGAGAGTAATTACTTCTATGTGTGTGCTGTATATCAGCTCAAAAATTATAATAATTTATGCATTTATTAATATCCTGTGGTTGGTTTTTTTTTTTTTTTTTTAAGTCTGTAAAATGTTGTTCGGTTTTATAGTGGGAATACAACTGGAGTTTCAGTTATTAAGAGTTACTGACAGACTATGGAGTATGAGAATATAGGCACCAGTGTGAAAAAGACTGGTTTTTTTGACAACTGTTTACTAATAAAATTACCCTTGTACTTCTGGTCAGCTAGCTGAAACGTGGACTTCAGTATGAAGGATGTAGGATTTAGGCAAATCACGCAAGCTAAGAGGTGTAAGTTTCACAGAGGAAATGAAAACTTCTAAGATTTATCAATAAGCTAAAGATAGCAGTGTTTTGAGGCTATAAGTAAGGTTAGGTCTTATTTTTGAAAATACTATCTGTTTATTAATAGCTAAAGTAATTTGGGAATAGGATTGAGGAAGTCAGCAGGAGAAATACTAGCTTTTCTTGATTTCTGAAAAGTATTTTTTTCCTCACCTTAGACTTAAAAGGAGGTAGTGGAAAACAAATCATTTGCCCATATCCTGAACTGGGGGTGGGTGTGTGCAAGTGTGCAAGTTAACCACATTAAAGCAAAAAACCTTTGCTCAACATGATAGTTGGCTATGCTCCAAAAATAAGTGGTATTAGCTTGCTGCTACCATACTCCTATTTCTTACACTATGCATGTGAATTTTAATACGTTGTCAAGACTGACTCACTGCAGAAACCTCTACTAAAGTATTAGCATAGAAAAAAACATCTTGACAGGTAAATTGGTTCATGTGTCCTGATAACAAATATAAATTAAAAAGCAAGGAAGTGAATAACTCCTTTTGCAGTCAGTACTCTGTTATCACAGTAATGGGAATTTTCAGTTGTACATTTATTGGCAGTAGCAAGTGAAGACAGTTTGAAGTAGTGCATCTAACCTTTTTAGTGCTTTTCAAGGCTTTTTATCTCCTGCCTTGGATTTTTTGAACAGCTGACTGAAGTGGAATTTATGAGTAAATACTTAGTTGTGGATTTTGGTTTTAAGACTGGCTTTAATGCTTGGCTTGTATCAAAAGTCTTCTCTAGGAGAAGTGTGTAGGTGACGATGATAAACAGGCAGTTTTTAAAGTCATCATAATGGCATCTTAAAATTAGTTTAAGTAAGGTACATAATACTGTGTGTATGAAAGATAAAAGCTTTTACTTCTCATCACAACTAAATTCTTTAAAGGCAAGGTAAAAAGTAGGAAAACATGTAGCAGTTTTCCAAGAGAAAGTAATTTGTTCAGAGGTCATAAAAGTATAGTCAGAAAGGTGCTTTTTGCTCTCATATCATCCAGATCCTACAAGACTGTTGAGAATAAAAACGTTACTTCAAAATCATTAAATTATAGATAAATGGGGGTTATAGGCAGAAATTACAACAGAATGGCAGTTCTGAGGGACAGTTTATTACGTTTGTTGCGGCTGTTAATTGCTCTGTACAATAAAAGCTTGGGAAGGTTTTCGCACCTTCATTTTTAAAGTTTTTGTGGGCTAGAATAAAACCATTTTTTGGTGAGGTTTATTAAGTTTGGAATTTTGTGTTGTAGATGATTGATGATGTTTTCTTGTTACTCTTCTAAAGGTTTCGTTTTCCTCTTGATGGAAATAACTTGGCTTTACCATTAGATACTGGAGAATTATTAATGGTTGTGGGTGTGTGCTGAGTAGGAAGGGAAGGTTAGTTTGACTGAGAGATATAAGCAGTGAGAAGAGCCAATGCTCTGTACAGACACAACACTGCTTTACATTCCTAAAGCATCTTTTACTTTTTGTGCAAAGCTGTGCTTTGGCCTGAGGCCCTCCCAGCTGCCCTTTGGACTCTGTCAACTCTTGGGTTTACCTATCTGCAAGAAGCTGTTAAATAACTGAATTTTCAAAAGAAAGTGAAAGCTAATTTTCAGAAAAGGCCCACAGTATTGCTCAGAATAGAGCATGATACTATACTGTATTGATTAGAGCAGATGAGTGAGGGTTGGGGAAAAAAAGTATTTTCATGGCACCTGGCTTTATGATTTTATATTAAAACTACATGTTTCCCTAGATCTGTATTGTGATACTCTGGTCTATGAAACTGTAATTCAGAGCCCTATACAGCATCCTCAGCAGCTGTGACAGGGGTGAAATTCAAAGGCATCTGAAGGTATAAGCAGATGAAATCTGGAGGATTTTCTTTGCACAAATATACATTGTATACCCTGTTTTTCAGGGATTTTGATTTAGGTGCCTTTACATAATATTTAGTAGTCGCACTGTTGCTAGCAGACTCTTATAAGTAACATGTTTCTGAAGATGCTTGTTAAATTTTAGTCATCTGATTCATAATTCTTTAAAGGAAAGTTGTTAGTAAAGTCTTTGGATAGTCTTATTACAGTAATTTCACGATTACAAGCCGTACCATTTTGACTAAAATTTTGCTCCCACCCTGGAAATGCGGTTTACACTCAGGAGCGGCTAATATGTGAAAAAAGTTCGGAAATTTCCAACCCCGGAAGTGCCAGCCAGGGTGCCAGTAAAACCCAGGATTGTGCGATTGTTACAAATTGGTTAATCTGTTGCATGGCAGGCGGAGGCGTGCTCTGTGCTGGCAGCGCTGGGGGTGGGGGAGGCGGGGGCCTCCCTCCTTCAGGCAGCGTAGCCCAGGGGAGAGGCTGGGACCCCGCCTGTCACCACCGTGGGTGCTGGCGGGCTCCATCCCTGCCTGCCACCGTGGGGCAGCACCAGGCCAGGGCGAGCGAGCCCAGTGGCAGCGGCAGCCGGCCCCAAGTGGCCCCGCCGAGCAGCAGCGCCGAGCTGGGCCACCTGGCCCCGTCGGCAGCCCCGAGCGGGCTGAGCCCTCATGGCCGGAGCCAAGCCAGTAAACCCCGCAATTCTGTTACTAATTGACAACTTTGTTGCACGTGAGTCCTCGCTGCGAACAACAGAGCGGCTTATAATCAGGTGCGGCTTGTGTATGAACAAAGAACAAAATGTTGCCGATACCCGGAGATGCAACTTATAATCAGTGCGGCTTGTAATCGTGAAATTACTGTAGTTATTTTTGAACCTATCAAAAGTAATTCCAGGGCTTACTGGCAAAGTTTCTTGTTTAAGTGTAGTCACTTAAAAAACTGTTTTATGGGTTGTTTTTTAGTTAGCCTCTTTGTTGTTCGATTATGTGCAAGCTATAATTTCTGATATTAAAGTTAAAATAGTATTTTTAGTGTTTTAACGACAATCTTAAAGTGTTTTCTAGATAACAGAGTACAGTAATTTCACGACTAAAAGGCGCACCCTTTTGACTAATATTTTCCCCCGAACCCGGAAGTGCGCCTTATGGTTGTGAAATTACTGTATATGTGGTTTTAAATATGTGTCCAGAAATTTTGTGATAAGGCTCTGTATTGTCTGCTGTGCATCTGTGGCAGTGAAAATGCCTTTAAAGATTCTGTGATCAGTTGCTGTCAATGGGGTCGAATGGGATAGGGTGGGGCGATATGGGGTGAAATGGGATGGAATGGGACAATATGGAATGGGATGGGTGGGCTGGGACTCCCTGGCAGCAGGGTGTTCCCTGCTGGTGGGACCGGAGGGCATGGCCTTGGGGCCTCGGAGAGCAACAAACGCACACATGGATTTACTGTGTGTCAGGGATTACTGACAGGACAGTTGTGCACTGCAGAGTTTACAGGATGCCGAGTTTACAAGTGAAGACTGGCTTAAGCTGTGAATTCCACCTCTTGCCACTTGAACTCTGCTCCCAGTCCCTTCTGCTCTCACCCAACACCCGGCTTGTACGTGCGAGCCTCCTCACAACCACACATGTTCTTCGCTGTGCCTTTGCTCAAAATGGAAATCTAACTTCATAAGCTTTAAAAGCAGGGAGGGTAAAGAGAGATACTTGTTTAGCAGCTGTCTTACGTAGAAAGTTCCAGCCAGGCAGGGCTAACTAAACCAAAAACTTGATTGAAAGCTGAACTGGCGAGTAGACAAGACTTAAATCTTTCAAGAACTGACTTAACCTTGAATTCTGTTTGATTCTTCCCTTGGATGTACTGCCATGGTTTTCCACTATTCAGTGGAATGAACAGTAGTACATTTTATGTGTCTAATTTTTTTAATAGAAACTTGGATCTTCAATTTTAAATATTAGAAGGAGGAAACAAACTGTCTGGGTTCTGTTAATGATTTCTGTGTTTGGAATGAGCAGTGTGTGCCAACAGTGGAAAGATGCCAACAAGACCATCATGCTCCCAACTTGGCAAAATACCTGTATCGTCTCTAAGCATTTTCTGCCTTCACAGTTAACACCAAAAATTCTGTAAATAAGAGTTCTGTATTCACTCTATAGGAGGAAAGAGCTGAATAATCAATGTGCTACTGAGATTCACTTCAACATTTTTATCATCTCCTATCTTTCATAATAAATCTTCAAAGGGAAGTGTGACATTTGTGTTGATTTGTTTCTTGTTGTAAGAGGAAGCAGAAATGTTTCAAAACATCTAATGATTAGCCTTTGTATTTGAGTCATGATAATATAATAGTCTGTGCAGTTACTCTTTGCAAGCTGGTAAATCTGTCCAGTTTGGTGAAGTTAGATCATAGTGCTTGAAGCTTGGTTAACTGGAAAAGCAATACATAGGCACAACAGGAAAGTAAACAAAGGTTTTAAACTTGAGTTGAAAATTATGTACCCCGTATTAGTGGAAAGACTTCAAAAGAGCCAAAGCAAGAGCAGCTATTGCTCTCCACTTAAGGTGTATTTGTAACTGAGTTGGGTCCTCATTAATTTTGCTATTTCATTCTTTAATTGTAATCCTAAGCAATGAATAGGGAACCAGTAATACTACCCTGGGAGAGATGTTGCTCTTTGAGAAGATAGAAGCGATTGCAAAAAGCTCATTTTTTGTGGATAACTATTTCTATATCTGCTTTATTTCCTGAATGCATTTACTGCCATGTTGTCAGCATGACTGTTTAAAGTGAACCCTTTCATAGTCTTAATATTTCAAACTTCTGCGATTTGGTCATTACTAGACTTGAGCCTTCTCATACTTTCTGAGAAGTACAAATCTGCCCATTGCGTTTTGTCCTAGATCTTCACACATTTGATTCTAATATGTCTGGTTGAAATGCACACAGGCAGCTGGGGTTATGAAGAATACCTGTATTATATAGCCAGTAGTGATGAGAGAATTAAACTGTAGAAATTTTATTCTAGATACTAAAGCCAACTTCACAACTGAGAAGCAAGTAAGATAAGACATTGTAATGATGAGGTAGCAGTACCTGTGTTACAAATGTGTTTTGTTGCAACTTCTGAGCTCTTCATGAGACTGAGGTCAATATTTCAGTGAAGAAAAATGTTTAAAAATAAGATACAAGCTACATACACACATCTTTGCTGTTTATACAGTGGGAAGGCATTTTATCATTACCACTCATAATTCTTCTGCATGTATAAGGTTCATTTATGGTTTTTAAACTGTGTAATAAAGAATGTATTTGTTTCCAGGATTACACCTCTGCTTTGTTCCGATTGCAGTGTTCTGGATAAAAATATCCTCCTGTTACGTGTTGTTATACAATAGATTGCTGCTGCACTGAAGCTGTTACTCTGAAGAAATGTGCTATACAAGGGTGTTAGAAGTAACCTGCAATAAAGGAAGCGTTGTGGTAGAAGCAAACCAACGTAGTGGCTAAATTGTGAAAAAAGGCATCTTGTTTGGAAATCAAATTTAATTATAAAGCACTCTCAATCTCTAGTAATATAACTGCTTTAAATTTTCAGACAGTGGGAGTAGCTCACCGTTGCCCAAGTATGCCTCATCTCCCAAACCAAACAACAGCTACATGTTCAAACGCGAGCCCCCAGAGGGATGTGAGCGAGTGAAGGTCTTTGAGGAAATGTCGTAAGTAATGCCTTTTATATCAGCTGGTATCTGCAAAGCAGTAAACCTGTTTACTGAGCCTATTCAACTGCAGATGAATAAACTACTCCAGCTGATGGGTTTTTCAGGAGCAATCTATTCTTATAGTTTGTGCAGAAGAGAAGTTTACATTGGTGTGAAGAAAAAATGGAGTATTTTACCTCTTTTTGTGCATTTATAAAAGGCAACAAAAATCCAAGCAGGAAGGATAAGGTACATTAATTTCCTAAGCATTTATATAAGCCTCTTTCTGTGTATTTTTTAAAACATTTTAAATTTTCATGGCTTAAGCAAAAATATCCCATGTCATAATTATCAGTTTCAAGCATAGGTTGCATTTTGATGTGTATAAAAACATAGAAAATGGAGTGAAACATATGTAAAGTGTTTGTAGATGGTAGTATGCTTATGGCATAGACTTTGCTCAATACTTTTGCTGAGCAAGAAATTGTAAATTAAACTCTTGGACATCATGTCTTTTTCCCCTAGACCCAGCAGTATTTGAGCACAGCACATTCTATTGAGGTTGCATGCTAAGCTCCTGTGGATGAAAAAATTAAGGAGGGGATGTTTCTTGCTCTAACAGCACTCATTGCCTGCTGGGTGGTAAAGGGAGCAATGTTGGGTTGTGGAAAAAGCCTCCAGACAAATTATGGAATATAGGAAATGAGAGGTCTGTTTTATGGAGGTCCTCAAAGGAATTTAAAATGACTAAATATGTTTTTCTGCATCGCTTATCAAAGAAGAATTTGTGCCATTCTAAATTAACCGTGGCATTTTTTCATGTGCATATGTACTGCAGATTTTTTGTGCTGGAAGTTGCATGTTTGTCCAGTAGTTACCAAGTCATTTTTTGTGATGGTACTATTTTTAATGCTGTGGATCAGTTAGCTGACTACCAATATGGAAGATGTTTGCCCCTCTGTCCAATTAATCCCATTCCCTGTCATTCACATTTTAGCAATGTATAGAACCACAAAGTTCATGATGTGAAAAAAACATCTCAACTGGCCAGATATATAATGTTTTTTCTCGTCGTAGGTCTCGTCAGCCTGTCTCAGCCCCTCTCTTTTCATGTCCTGACAAAAACAAGGTTAATTTCATCCCAACCGGATCAGCTTTCTGTCCTGTAAAACTTCTGGGCCCCCTCCTTCCTGCTTCAGACCTGACGCTGAAGAACTCTCCAAACTCTGGTCAAAGCACAGGTTTGAGCACCCTGACTGTTGAGCAGCTTTCGTCTCGGGTCTCTTTCTCATCTCTGTCAGATGACACCAGCACAATGGACTCCCCAGAGATCCCGGTACAGCAACCGTCCCAGCAGCAGCAGCCGCTTTTGCAAGAAATTCAGACTGAAGACCATTCCTCTCCTCAGAGCTACGTGTTAATCTAGAGCAAGGTGGAGCAGGCCTCTGCCCCGAGACAAGGAGTGAGGAGATCCTAGTTCAGATACATCTGCATGAGGTGGCAACCTTTCAGAACACCATGGAATACTTAGCAGCATTCAAAAAAATATCTCAACACTGTTCTTGGCAGGGACAGAATCCAAATTCAGCATTTTTTGGTGAGAAAGCAGTAATGCCTGCAGAATCCATATTACATTAAGCATTTTCAGTGGAGACTATGCATTTCATAGTACGTTTGACCAGATTAGTACTGTGTCCTGTGTTCTGTTTCAAATTCTACAGTATAAATAAGCTCTCTCTATATATAAAAAAATGTTGCCTGTCTGAATAGAAAATGTCTTGCTGTGTTGTGTCCTATGGAAAATACTGTACTTCAGGATTATGTTTACAATTGATCCAGGTGTTTATGTTTCTAACTTCTGTAATACACACAATGCAAAAAAAAAAAAAAAATGGCCACAGCAGTTGCACAGTGCCCACCCTATGGCCTAGCTTCAGGTACTTCTCTTGAAGTGTAAACTCAGGTAACTTGGAATGTATATCATATTGGAATATAAAATATTTTACAGCTACAAAGCTAAAGAGGGAACATCACTCTTTTGCCTTTCCTTGTTTTATGCATTATATTTCCTCATTACATTCCACTTTCTTGGAATAAGTGCATTCAGATCCAGGTGATGATGAGCCTGGACATGGGTGAACATGAGGAGAACCAGCAAATCTGTGATGTATATCACTTTGTCATGTGCTTACAAGTAAAACAACTGTTGCATTTACTATCATTTCAATAGATGTAAAATTGTGGCATTTAAAGGTTTCAGGTGTTGCTCAGTTAATGACTGTTAAACTGTTGCAAATAAAGTGTTCAGTACTAGGCTGTACATGAGAAACATTCCACATTGTGTGTGAGAGGATTTTGAAAGACAAGAATGTTTTTGTTAAAGAACAGAAATTCTTTCAGGTTTCATGGGGGGCGATTGGGGATTTCCTCTCATGGTTTTTGTTGGCAGTTAAGGATGTGAAATGCTACTGTTGCCGTCTAAAAGTCAAATTAATGTTTAGTTTCTCTTTTGGAAATGTTCATTCATTTGCTGGTTGGAAATAGGTTTTCAGATTCTGTTGAGCAGTGTTAGATGAGCAGCGTTTTATTTATGTAGTGAGTAATTGTGTTTGGATGAAAGTCCAGAAGTAGCAAGTGGGTGTTCTAAGAGGGGTGGGGAAAACAATAGTTTTAAGTTCATGTTACTTAAAGCTTCTCCCATAACTTTCAGTTACTTAAGCTGTGTGTGTAAAAGTGTGCTTTCCCCCCTCCTTAAGTGTCAATAAAAGAAAAATCCATGTAAAATAATCCTGGTTTTGCAGGCTGGACACTTTCTCAAAATAGTACATGGCAAGATTGGGTTTGTGGTGCTCTTCTATTGTACTAGAAAAAGAGGAGCATTGCTTTCAGAGATAATTTCCTGTGATACAAAGAGGACCCCAAAGGCAAAATAAACTTGATGTTCTTGCTCCATTGCTTTCAGCTCGGTGGAACTACGTTTATGCTGTCTGCTCCTAAGAGAATAAGGTTCACCTTTTCCAGGAATTGAAGAGATTAGTAGCCTGCAGCTACTAGGAGCATTTAAACATGCTCTTTTATGGTTTTTTTTTTTCTGCTTTTGAAGATGAGATGGGAGGGGGATGAGAGTGAGCCACCACCACTAACTACTCACTAGATATATGCTTTCTTTTGGAGATAAAGCATTGCTTCCTTTTTATTACTGAGTTTTTGTTATCACTGTCTTACAAGGTGGAATTCGCAGCCTATAAAACATCCACTGTTTTTGACTCCCCTTGCAGAAAATGTAGAAGGAGAGAGGTCTGTCTCTAACCATTTCCATGTGAAAAAGCTTCTTGAAACACAACAGCCATTTTTAACCCTACTAATCTCAGGCCTAGGTGAAAACACTATATATTTTTTAGACTGAAGATAAAGGGGAGAAAATACTCGTGATGTAAGTATCGATTCCTTTTAATATTTTTCTTTCTAGACTAACATTGCAGTATGATGATCTTTTTATGCTCTGGCTATGTCCAGATAAGAAATTGTAGTCTCAGTTATTGGTGTTAGGTTATCAGGGGATATGATGAGTGGTTTTTAGATCAGTGCTGAACTCTGTACAATATTTGCAATGCCATTACATGTTCTTTATATTTTTTCCATGAGAAACTAAATATTAATTAAAATGCACATTTGTTCTTAGCAGAATTGAAGGTTTTGAACCAAATGTGTTAAAGCTAATGCTTTGCCATGTAAATTTCCTGGCAGTTGTTTATCTCAAATGTATTCTACATCCAGCTGTAGAAATTTGTCAAATATTGTTTAAAGTTTTGTACATAGTTGTACTGTTATTTCTAGCCACTGTGCTGAACAATATTCAAGTTATCACACGATATTGCTTTACACAAGGAAATGTGTGGCTTTTGTTTTGTATTTTTTTCGGTATAGAAGTTCCTGTGTCTTATTTAAATAAAAAAATATAGTTAAAAAAAAGTGGTGGGGACAACACACAAAAGCAGTGGTTCATTTATTTGTTTTGGAAACTGTGTATGAAACGTCATAGAAGGAAATTAAATTTTAATATTGTTCCAAATTTACATCTAGAATAATGCCAACCATGTAGGACTAGTGTGCTATGTCTTTTAGAACAAGATAATCTCTTATCTATTGATTTTTGCATAACGCTGTACTCATAAGCAGGGAAAAACCCTAAAATAGCTGAATATTTAAATATGCTTTAAATAGCATACTCTATTTCTTCATAGCACAGGAAAAAAAATCAGTTAAGAATTACTTGAAACTGCGTATCTGCTGCTGTGTTTGTGGTATGGCTAATTTCAAGTTATCTGCTGAAAATTATGAAAGCCATTAGATGTTTCACGATGTGAAACTAAACTAAACTCCTAAAGGATGTGGTATAAATCTACTGACAGTCTTGGTTTCATGTTGTTTTGTATGACTCAAATGATTGTCATTTGACTTACAGAATAATTCTTTCCAGATGGGGGTGAGGGGGAAGGAGGAAGAAAGAAGGATAATATTTAAATACATGTAAATCCTCCAAAGTCAGTGTTTACTGAAGAGCACTATGGCAATAACCATCAAGAATGGATTAATGCTTATTGTCGTCAGTCAGTGGAAATTTTAAGTTTTCAGCATCGCAAAGCTTACAAGGTTTCTAGTGACTATGTTAAAAACATTAACTGGAACTTAACTAAAAGTCCTTTGCAGGGCCGTAAGTTGGACTTCAGTGACCCTTCTGGGTCTCTTCCAATGCAGGATATTCTGTGGTTCTGTGATCCCACCCAACTATGAGAATGCTTGGTGGCTTTCAGTCAGAAATGGCTTCATTTCAGCCATTTCATCATCAGCTTGAAGGGCTTCCTAGGAGTAGCCTTGTGATGGTCCTGTCCCCTAAGTGGATTTGGCTGCAGCAGTTTCAGGCTGTCCTTGAGTGGGAGGTGTTTTCTCAGGAAGTACCTTGACAAAACCCTGCAGCTTGCCCTGCAGAGATGAGATGCAGTTTGTATCAAAGGGAGCTTTTAAGCATCTCCATGAACTTAGACCTTGCCTGGTTACTCACATTTTGGATTTTTTTTTCCACATGAGCCACACTTCGTATGCTGTGTGTAACTCACTGCCTTTGTCTTCCCCAAAGCCAAAACCAGGAGTCGGAAAAGCACCGAGAGTAGAGAACTAATGAAATAATTTTGCCTTGAGTCCCTTTTTGTGAATAAAGGACATTTTCTAGTAATTCGTGGCTCTGGAAATGAATGCTTCAGAGGTCTGTGTAAGGAGAGTCCTTGACTGTGTATGTTGGGGTAGGGGACAGCAGATAGTGAGTGATGTGCTTCTTTTAGGAAACAGGGAGCTGTCTGGGAAGTGATTTCTGGCTTCCTGACAAATTAGCTCTTGGGAAGAGCCAGATACTGGCACAAGCATAGGAGTCTCAGTATCTTCACAGTATGTAAGTGTAAGGAGTAACATGAACAAGAGAAACTCTGATGTCAGCCAACATCTCTAATTTATTCAGTTGCAAACAAACACCATCAAGGCTTAGCAAACCAGCTCCTCCTACCCTGGCCTTCCTCCAGGGTAGTGGATTGGGACCTTCAGACATTACTTGAGGTACAAGCCAAGCAGTTCGGATATAACAGATAACTAGTAGAAGTTTACATCAATTACTGTTGTAAAACAGCTTGCCTTGCTTTCCAAGATACAGCCATGAAAACACAGTTTTGAAGCAACTCAGCTGGGAGGAAATAACCCAAGTTCCTACTGTGTATGTCCAGAACCTAAGTGCAAGGAAAAAGTGAATTAGAACTGGGAAAGTACATGCATTACACGTAAAGTCATCCGTACTTGGTACTTGGCTGAAGAAAGTTGTTTGATCAAAGATTGACATGTAGTTAAAATGTGTGTATCTTGTTTCTGTTTGCATTAGTATAACCAGTCCTGGAAAATTCTCTAGTTTGGAAGAGATTGTAAAAGGCTCAGGGAGGAACTATAGGAATAAAGTACTCAAAAATCCAGAAGGTGGCTGTGTAGGAGCTCAACATGATTAACTTGATGGTGGAAGAGTGACTTAATTTCATTTAGTAAATACACGTAGGATATACTTAGTAATGAGCTCTAGGTTGAGCAGAGATGAAGTATTAAGCAGTAAGAAAATGAAGGTAAATGAATTCATACTAAAAATGTGCATTTGTTTTAGCAGTAAGTATATTTATTTACTGAGCCAACATGCAAGGAAAGATTTTTTCAAGTGTTGATATATTTAAAATGAGATGATTTTACAAAAGATGTGCTCAAATATGATTTTTATAATCTTTACTAACGTGATTATTTGGAGCATTTTACATTTTTGTTGGTGGTAAAGAGGTGGAATTTTTTAACTGCTCTTAAGAATACTTGCCTCACTAAAGAAGCACATGCTGCAATATTTTCACCTAGAGTGTTAACACATCTTTTAAACTGTCTGCAAGAGGTTTTTGAGGGTCACTTTTGGCTTCTGGAAATTTTTGGTGTGTCAAACATGAATGAGGTCTCAGTAAACAGAGGTAGTTGAGTAACTTTATTAGTTCTTTTGATTTTGGCACTCCTCTATAGTGCCATAATAATGGAGAGGTGGTAAGAAACTGGAGAGTAGGAGTTGTCTTTTTGGGGTGTAACAGGTCACAGAAATAATGTATTACTCAAGTGGGGCTGAGAGGAGGAGGGAGTTGGCTCAGTGAAGGCCACATAGGAAGTGAGTGAATATGTAAGTTAAACTGCGAATAAAATTGATGACAAGAAAGAAGAGCAATTAGATGAAGCTGAATAGAGAGGTGACCCCATTTTTAAGAATAGTTGACATTTTATCTCAGGTAGTACAAAGTTCTGATGGGAAATTTTTAGGCTGCCTTATTGGTAGCCTGGAAAGCTCAAAGGCAGAGGAGCTGGAAACCTGGGAGAAGACAAGGTGATGTCAGTCTCCTTCTCCCCATTCAATTAGAGACTGAGCTTCATAACAAAGGACAATTAAGCTAACTGTGTCTGTAGAAAAGAAAAGGAATGGTGTGTGTGAGATTTTTTTTTTGTGTATGTGAACAGTGGAGTGTGTGGTTAAACTTTTCAGTGATTTGTGCAGCTGTTGGATGAAAATAGGGTTTGTTCAGGACAATGGTAATACTCATGGTAATCTATTTTTTGTACCTTTGTTTTTAACTTCTCCAAATAAGAAGTAAGTAAATAGCATCATCCATCATCTAAATCCCAGACTGCCTGGTATGAGTCATGTTAACTAAAACCGGGTGTCCATTTACTTTCCACAGGTGAGATCTGAGTGCTCTTGAGACTTGATGGACAGTTCTTACTCCAAGGAGGAGGAAGCTGAAAAAACTAGAACTCCTGTTAAAACTTTGGTGCCAAAACGCTGGGTGATGAAATTGCTCTCTTTCTGAGTTTTATTTGGATAAGAATTTCTAGCTGTGCTCTGTGATACAGAGGTTTCTCAGAGGCTGGGTAGCAGCCTTCCTTTCCATAAGGTTGGTGCTGTCCTTGGGCTTGTTACATAGGGAAGTAAGAACTCATTCTTATGAAAGATTTTATAAGAGTGTTGCCTTTGGAAACTAAATACTGTTACTAGGAAATGGTGAGTGGGAGGGAAGAAGTGCTTAAATCTACTTTTGTGATTCCTTTGGATTCTAATTCACTGTACATCCTGAGAATGCTGAGATCCATTCATTTTGATGTCAGCTGCTGAAAATATAGGAAGCTTCAGACATAGCTTTCCATCTCTGACAGTAGAGAGATGGTACCATACTACCTACTTCAACTGCATGGTTGTATTTTGGATGGGGCATGTATATTTTAAGGACTATCACTGCATTCAGGGTCTCTTGTTCATGAAATGAGTTTGGTACAGTGGTGGATCTGGTTTTGGTTCTAGTGGAGAATTCCAAGGCGATAGTTTAAACACTTTCTGAATTGAGTACCTAAGAAATCTGTTCTCTTCTAGGGAGGATTTTCTAGTTTTCCTCTTCTGCAGGGGAATACTAATCCTTTGGGGGTAGGGGAGTGATGAAGATGGGAACAGTAAGTCTTGCACTTTCCAAACACTGAGAAAGCAAAGGCAGCCTAGGCCCCTGATTAGGAGGGTAACCTGCATGTTTGTATTGGTACGTACTGGATGTTCCTTGGGTTAGGAATACAGCAGATGCCTTAATACTCCAGAGGAGTATTAGCCTGGATAAACGTCATTTCTTCTCTAAATCAGGCCATCTGTAGATCGCAGTCTGTCCATTTGGTTGTGTCCTGGCTGATAGGCTGTGAATGCTGCTCTGTATCATTACCTGACTTTGTATTCAGCAATAGAGAAAATTACGTCCAGACTGGCCAACAAACTGGTACCTCTATCTGGCCCAGAGGCTTCGTGACACTGGCTCTGTCCTGTGGGTGCAGGTCTGCCAGAGCAGGAGCTGTTGTCCATTTCTCAGCCTTCACCATCATGGAAGTTTCCATTTCCCACCGTGGTATGTACTGGCCCTGCTGGACCCCTATGCACAGGAGTCTCATTTCCACCATCTCTGATGACTGGCAGACTTGTCTCCTTATTGCAAACCAGGGAGAAAAACCGGTGAACCTGGGCTCCTGCAGCTGTTGGCAGTTCTGGCAGCACCATGGTGCTGTTGTGCACTGGGGACAGGAACACCATTACCTGAACCATGGTAAGACTGGCCCCAAGTGACTTAATGCTGTCATGGGTAAGGTGTTTGGGTTTTTTTTCTGATAGAACCTGGTGCAGAAACTTAAGAAACTTGATAGAGATTTAGAGATTGCTGATGGTGTATATATTGGATTGATCTTCCCTGAAGAAAGGCACTTACTTCACTCTGGCAGTTGGCCCTTGCAGAAAGGAACTTGGTTTGCACTGGTGCTGTTGCACAACAGGACTTCTTTTGAGGCTGTGAAAGCGTTTTCTTGAAAGACTTTTCTTTTTTCAGTTGGATAACAACCTTTAAAGAAAACAATATTGTGCACCTCAACCTCAATTAAGCCCTGCATTAAATACTTCACATGTTTATGGGGAACAGAGAGGGAACCCAAACCACTTATAGACAAGCTGCACTGTTCATTAGAAACCACCATTAGGACAGACAGTTCAATCTGCTCCTCCAAATCTCAAGTAGGAAAATGACCATTATGGATTTTTACTGGTTTTCAATTGCATTTAATATTTGCTAACAGGATGAGCTGATAAAACAGATGGGGGTAAGACAGGGTCTGTAAAGTATTCTTTAGTTCAGCACTTCTTCCTGAATGTCTGTTTGCTTTTTAATCTTGTTTCCTTTTATACTTCGTTTCGGCAACATTCCCATGGTCTAAACTGCAAGCAGTGAGATGGACCTGCACGCTCTGAGGTCCAGCCAGGCTTTGAAGCACAGCACTAGTAACTTAAGAACACTGCAAAGGCTGGTTAAGCCAAGAGGTCTCTTGCCTCCAAGGAGACCCAGGTCACTTCCCTTTAAAATGAAAGCAAAAGCTGCAAACTGCTCAGAGCTGGAGGGGGAGGGAAGGTTAAGAATTAACAAAAGTAAGATTTTTGTTCAAGGTGTCTTGTAATCATTTCCCTATGTGAAGAGCAGTCATGACTCTGAGTATCTTGCATGTGAGCTTGGCTGTGGTTTTGTGACATGTAGAGGTGACCACAGGTCTTGCCTGAGGGCTGTGGTAGTGCTGCTGGCATCTCCCCACTGCACAGCCTCACATGACTCTGTGGCCTCTGCTGCTTCATATGCTATTTTTGGGGGGTGGAAAGTTTTAAGCCAGATCAGTGCCACTGCAGGCTCTTTTCCAGCTGGAAATGACCCGCTAGGACAGTGGTGGCCCATGTTTGGATGAGTTTGGGACCACAGCCCTGGACAGGTTTCTGTGACTTCAGAGCTCAGACTGGCATTTTGGGGGAAGAGCCTTGAATTGCCTCTGGCTCTTGCAGTCATGGCTGCTGACTCCAAACCCAGGGACAACCTTGCAGAAAAGGCTGGATCAGCCCAAGACCCAGATGAACCACAGATCAGAAAAGTCCCCCATGGGGCTTGTCTCATTCTTTGTGTTGTCTTCTAAAAATCTCTCTGAAAAGCAAACTCTCACCTGCCACAGTGAGGGCCGTTCTCTGCTGTCAGGCTTTGGTGTTCTGAAGCTCTGGTGCTCAAGTTTAAGGCAGAGACAACCATGGGAGCACCACACAGACTGCCAAAGCAGTCCATAAAAATAAGCAGCTGCAACAGCAAAGTGGCTCATTATTTCAATTCCTGTCTTTTGTGTGTCGGGTTTATTCCGAGGACTGTATTGAAATAATAGGAGTTTGGGTTTTTCCTTGTTGCATCCTGCTCCTGTTACCTTCAGCATGGTTTCCTGCAGTCAGCTGTTATCCACCCACCTAGATGGAGACAGGGTTCGATGATTTAATTGTGTAGCACTTCTAAACTTTTTTTTATCTCGCTCCAGCCTGTTGATGAAGCAAGCATATGGCATCCAACACCTGTCCTCCGGCCTTTCCTACTGCCATTATAGCTGTAGAAATCCAAAGTAAAAGAAACACCCTGCAGAGTAAGTTGCTGGAATAGATGAAAGATTTCAGTTTAAAGAGAAGACTAGCTCTAACTTCTTTAACAGCTTATGTAGGTCTGCTCCCTCTTCTAAAATTGCTTATCTACTCTTTTTCCTTCTATTTTTTTTTTTGGGGTATTTTCTATCCCAAAAAGGATTCCAACAGCAACCAGTGTAAATAGTGTCAGCCAGACTTCCACCTCTAAGCTACAGGATCCTTTTCTCAATTTAAATTTTGTTATTTTCTGCAAGCAGCCAAAACTTCAAACCCACCATGAATTAATTACAATGCTGGGCTCATCAAGCTTTTGTTATGGTAGAAGAGTTAAAAGTTGATGCAGCTGCTGGGAGCTGAACACTGCTGTCCAGCAAAAGCAGCCTCCTCACTTGGTCATGGATTCGCAGAGTGGTTTGGACTGGCAGGGACCTCTAAAGGTCTTCTAGTCCAACCCCTCTGCCATGGATGTTTTTTTATGAGATGAGGTTCTTCACAGACCTCACTGAATCAGACCTTGAACATTTCCAGGGCTGGGGCATCTGTCACTTCCTTGTCTCACCACAAACAAATTCTTTCTTATGTGCAATCTAAATCCTACACTCTTTCAGCTAACAACCTGCCTCTTGTCCTGGCACTGATGAAGTCTCAGTCTTTCTTACAAACTGTATATATTGAAAAGAAAGCCCCACAGTAAAGTCTCCCCCCAGAAACTCCTAGACCCCAGGCTGAACAACACCAGCTCTCTCAGCCTTTCTTCACAGGACAGCTGCTCCAGCCCTGCTGACTGGTTTCATGGCTCTCCTCTGGACCCACTCCGGCAGGGAGAGCTCCTGTGCTGGCAAGTACTTTGTCTGACTTGAAGGGAGGGCTATACTTTAGCCCTTAGGGTTTGTAATTAGTCAGTGAGGAGAAAAGCCAATTTTATGCTTGGGAGAGCCCTGTTAATGAATGGCCTGGTAATGGTCTGACTGACTGCAAGGCCAGTCCTTGGTGCTGGAGGCTGGCTGGTTACCCAAGGCCAGACTTGCTGGACCTGCAAGGCCTTGGTGCCCTTGTTTACTGTCCCAGGAGAGGCTGTGTGTGTGCACTCCAAGTGTGTGCACTGTGCTGAGCACACGCAGAGGGAGGATGGCAGCCCCAGCTGCTCTGTAGTGCTTGGCTGGCCAATGAGGTGCTAGACCATCTCAGCATTTCTGCTGCTCAGCTGAGGCAAAGCCTCTGTTGCTTGGCTGTTGGCAAGCCTGGTGGTTGTTCTGCTTCCTGCCTCCCCCATATGGTGGCTTGTTTAGAAATAAGACATTTACAAGGAGCAGAAGTACAAGTAGGCTAACCAGTGGGGGATTTGCCATAAGTGCTTGGAAGGAAGTTTGAAGGGTCCCTCCTTGCCCATACTGGAAGCTGCACCTGTACCATGTTCATTCTTGCTGCTGCTCTGACATCTGATCATCTTTCCAGCTGCCCTTCCTGTGCTCTGGGGCTATTTGACCCTACATACCCTCAACAGCAAAACTGGACAGCACACCCACCATTCATTCCTTGGTGCTGCTCACCCAGAATCCCCTGCCACTCACAGGGGACTGTGATGGAAGGATGCAGATAGCAGTCAAGAGAGGACCCAGGAAAAGGTGGCATGATGCCAGCACCTAGGTGCTGTGTCCTCACATCAACCTCCTACTCTGCTGAGCCTTTCCAGGCTCAGGTCCTGTAAGGGTTTGTAGGCCAGGACATTTCCTGTATTCCCACTTGGAGCAAAGCTGCTCGCTTGTCACCTTGTTGCTCAGGTGCTGCCACTTTTTTCTAGCATGTGCAGCCCCCTAATGTTTGAAGGGAATTCAAAAGGACATTTGGGGAAGGCAGGTGGCTGCTCGTGGCCAAGCGGTCCTGCTTCAAAGTACATCAGTGTCATGCCCATACAATATTAGATATGGAAACAGCAGAAAGGAACAAGGTAAGCCCCATTCCTCTCTGTTGAAATAAATCATGGTCATTTCACAAGGCCAGAAAAGTTACTTTTTAAAAAGTTGCCTGTTAGTTTTCTCTATGAGCTGTTCAATTGCCAAGGCTCACAGTCCAATTCCTCTGAAGCAGCTGCTCTGAGAATTGTAGAAACTTTGAATCATCAGAATCAATTACATCAAATTTAACAAACTTCACAATAAAGACAGTTAATCAATTGCCACTGTTTTCATCTGCTATAGGGGCTCTGCAGCTGTTTTTATTTTAAAACAATCCACTACTGAACCAGAATATGCAACTGGAATGAAGCATATTAAATCAGGATGAACATTATGGGTGTAGAAAAATCAATCCATAATTTTACCAGGATGATGAAATGCCCTGTTGTCCCAAGCCTGAAAGCACAGCACAGACAATCTTCTCAGTGGCTCTGGCCTGGGAGTGATTCCACACCCCAGGCTGCTGATGAGCATGTGCCAGACACTTCTTTAGTAGTAGGGAAGTATTATTTGTAACTCTGTACTTTGCATTAACAATATCTGCTTGCAGGATGGTAGTCTTCCTGCTCTGGTTTTCAACTTCATTAAATCTTTGTGATGATAATGCATTGTACACAGGGATTTAAATTGCTTTTCTTTAAACAAAATCAATTATATTTTAAATACCTCTGGCTTGTTTCTTGTTTTTGGTTTTTTTTTTTTTTTTCATTTGAAAGTGTGAAAAAATTGCATTGCAAATGATTCAAAGCTTAAGTAATTTCAAAAATTACATATTACAAGAAATCAATGCTTAATATTAACTGCTTGGTAGTGCAGTTTGTGTGAGGAGGGAAAAGAAAAAACCTTGCACCTGTGGTTTGCCTTGTGTAAAAGGGACGATCATTCTGATGCTTTCCTACTTAAAAACAAGGATTCTAATATCATTAGCTGAACCTCTGCAATGCTCTTAATTGTCCCAGTCAAGACAGGAGTTTGGTTTTTTTGTGCCTAGTTTTGGTTGTTTTGTTTTTAAATCCTGGAAGTCTAGAATCTGTGACCTAAAGAACTATTTTTTGAGCCTTTAAGAGCAGTTAATTGGCTATTTTGAACTTAATACAGCCTCCTCTCTGCTTTTCACCAAACTGCTTCAGCTACTAAAAAATGCTGGAGTAGATTGTCCGCAAGTGTTTTAGAAACTATCCAGACAAATGTAATCCACTGCAAATTTAACAACCACAGACTTGCTTAAAGTTGCAAGAATCTGTTTAATGATTTTGTGGTAACCCAGCTGTGCTGAAGAGCAGCCTGGCTCTCCCTTGAGTGTCTGACACTAACATTTTTGGCATTGCAGATAATTACAGCTTGGGATGAAGAGGATTTTAGGCAAACAGTCTGTTATGAGTACAAACCAGTACTCCTAAGGGTTACACTGGGGTGCACTTACACGTAGGTATTTCCCAGTTAATCCCCTTTGTAGATGTCTTATTTACCGCCAGAACCGCAGTACAGTGTTGTGAATTCAGCCCCCTCCTAGTGCTCAAGAAAGTTACAGAGTCCTGAAAAGGCAGCTCACTGAGCAAGGAGCTGCCAGTACTGAAGAGTAGGAAATACTGTGGAAGGAACCAAGTTTTACCTTTAGAAAGATATTGATATCAGATTCCAGGTCTTACACACCTCAGGGCCCCAGCTGGGCTGGGGACTGTGCAAAGAGAAGATCAGAGCATCTTTTCCCATTAGACATGAAAATCCACTGCTAAGCATCTGAAGAACTCGTCTGACAACAACTGAAGTATAACACACTTTCAGGTTATGGGATGGGATAATGAACATGACAGTTTGGATAGGGGCGTTAAAGCTTGCTGAGGGTTGAGCCTGATGGACTTTGGTCAGCCCAACTCAAAAGCCTCAATGTGGATTTTTAGACATGAAGCACCAAATCCACATTACTGCTGCTCACTGCACACATCCACCAGTGTTCTGCTGCATGCAAGAAGTTGGACAATTCAGGGAACTCGTACATTTATATAGTTATTTTTAGGTACTTAGTTACCTATTAGACCATGAGGGAGGGATTAACTGAATGTACAGATAACTGGTTGTGAAATGCTTCACCAACATAAAAGGAATCAAGCAAATTAAAAAAGGCTGAATATAATAAATTGTAAAGCAGCTCCTATACAGTAGACAGAGCTCGTGATCTTAACTGGCTAGTGACACATTCTCAGGGTGCACAAGGGCATGCCCATGTTGGACATCTGGAAGAGTTTCTCCACTCAAGGGGTGGTCAGGCATTGGAATGGGCTCCCCAGGAAGGTGGTGGAGTCAGCATGCCTGGAAGTGTTCAAAAGACAACCAGCCATGGCACTGAGTGCTGTGGTTTAGTTGGCAGGGGAACTGTTTGTTCCAAGGTTGGACTCAATAGTCTTGGAAGCCATTCCCAACCATTATGATTCTATGAGCCTTTCTCCCTTCTTTTGCAGGGAAGCAAAGGGACACTACATCAAATTTTCTCCCTGTCCTTCCTACTGGATTACTATCCAGAAACAAAGGGCTCAGTACTGTCTAAAAACCAGTCATCTTTATCTTCAGATGCCTGTTATGTACCAATTCAACAGCACAACAGCATTCCAGTGGGAATAAAGTTGTGGTTTTTGTCAAAATCAATTTATTAAAGAGTTAATGTCACAACAAGCTTAAAATAACACATGCTTCAGAAATAAACCAGATGAAAAATTCTCAGAACAAACAGAAATGGATTGAAGGCATGGCAAAGCATCAGTTCCAAGAAACTTCTGCAAACAGGTGCAAATTCTGTTGGTGCAATGGAGAAAAAACTCAGAAAAAGAAGCCTCCTGGGCATGACTTCTCTTTATGTAGTGCAGTTTGTCAAATAAGTTAGATTGGAAAGGGCACAATTTCGATGGCTGCACAGACCCAAATTTACTTCTTCGGTAATTAGCTCCAGCACAGCTTTTTCAACTGTGAGTACTAACAACACAAATTTAGTTGACATCTAAACACAGCAGTAATAGATATAGTACATACATGATAGATGTTGGACTCATGCAGCCTCTTCAGTTACATGATTTTTTTTTTAATTTACTCAAGAAACATTATAAAAAAATAGGTTTGCAATTTGTATTTCACTTCGGTGTTAGCTCCACATCACCCCAGGCAAAGACAGTGTTTCAGCAGACAATCTAATTTGGCAAGAAATCTGCCCTAATTCTTAACCTCATTTTTTTAAGTCCACATAGAAAATAAATGCGAACTCTTTATACAAAACAAGAGCAAATAAATGTACCTATAGAAAAGGGGATTAATTCCCTTTAGTTTTATTATCATGGCACATACTTTATAGTTTCACAACAGCATACTAATTTTCATTTAGTTTTTTTAAACTCCAAAATAGTGTTGATAAAGGGAAAAATGTGAGTTACCAGAGGCAGCTGACTCATGCATTAAGCAATTCATGTTCTTTATCAGTTTTCCCAACAGCATCAGGATTGGATAACGGGTCAAGGTCAGCAAAGAGACTGAACCAAGCAGTCAAGTCTTTAGGATTCTTTGGAGATTCTGGGAAAAAAAAAAGGAAAAAAAAAAAAGAAAAAAAGAAAGAAAAAAGAAATGCACAGACTTGTCAGCTATTTTAAAAGAAAACTGACTGAATGTTTGACTGAGGTCAAACAAATGCCATGCTATTGGTTAATTTATTACCAAGGGCACTTCTGACAAGAAAATCAGAATGACTGATTTAAAACACTATCTTTGTCAGAATACAGAACTTTAGTAAGAATGAGTGTTTTACATGTCTGCTATGTATTTTATATGGCTTCTGCCATGATAACTACAGAACACTAACTAGAAATAGAAACAATCTCACTCTGTCTAGCTTTGTTTCATGAAAGGTATTTGAGTGTGCCCCTGCATGCCTGAAAACAAGCAAAAGGAAAGTGAAGGCAAATTTTACTTTCAACCTCTTTTACAGGACTAAATTCCTTTGCCTAAATCCAATTCATGTGACTGTTCCGACTCCCCTGTATGCACCCAACAAGGTCATTACTCATCTGGAATGAAGTTTTAATGGGAAGGCATTGGCTGGAGAGAGAAAGAAAGGGGTTATATTTGATAGGCAGTCCTCAATACAGTTTCTAGTATAATTCTGATGGATATAGACAAAATGTGAATAGGGAATATATCCAATAGCAGCAGGACTATTGCACCTCTATGTCCACATTGATGTATGTATTTCACAGAGGTCTCCTGCCTGCTTTTATTCCAACTGGGCAGATGTTCAGGTTAAAGCAGTAACAACTTTGGCTGCTAGGAAGAAGGTACATTTCCCCTTGCTTTGTTTTTGTGGCCCTA
>PYHW01010375.1:3883050-3959323 GCA_013186435.1 Turdus rufiventris | reverse complement strand
GACAAAATAGGCTCTGCCTGGCATGACACTCCTCTTGGTACTACCACTTTCAGAACCACAGATTTCCAAACAGCTGAAGGCCTTTCCTCTTGCTGGTGCCAGTCCTGTGCCTATGTAATCGCACTGATTTCCAAAACAGCTCCTGAAATACCTTAACCCTCTTTTCCTTTTTTTCTACTGAGCTGAAAAATCTCAGGGGAAAGAATACATGTCACCCCTTTCTTCTGTATCATGAAATGTGAATGCACAGAATTGGCTACAAACTGGCAATGGAATTCAACATGATTCTGGTTCACTTATCCAGAAAATCCTGGTCAAAAATCAGCAGGCTTTTGTCTCAGTAGGTGGCAGGGCTATGCACTCTTGGCTCAGTTGCAACAACTGAATTATGTTTTAAACAGATGATTACTGATATAACGTATGTTTATCAAAAAATTGCAGTTAGGGCTCTTTTGCCTTATCAGCAGCCTGTATTTTAGCCACAATGCTAAATCTTAGACAAAAATGCTTACAGATGCTATTCTGTGCAACTCAAAGTATGTAAAAGAAACTGTAGCTTCAACTCTTTTGTTATATAGTAAATTACTCTACTGACGTGCTATTAACACTAAGTCTACAAAAAAATATATATATAGACACATATCATATACCTAATCAAGGTGAAACAGAGTAATCAGGGAGCACAAGACTGAGCTACTACAAAAATAAGTTTTGATACCACAGTGAGAAGACATGAGACACCATAAAAGACAAGAGCTAAAAAAGAAAAGCCAAGTAACTGAAGAAAATACATGATTATCACCTTTCCCAGGCGTCTTGCTATCATTCACATTCAGGCTGTGTGGTTTCTGTGCTGGCTGTGGTATTGATGGTGGGCTCACACTGCTGGCTGCCCATCCTAAAATTCAGTAATACAGCAGCATTAGTATGAAGAGTTACTTTGTTAACTCCAACACTCCAGTGTCTGGCAGCACCAGACAGAGGAGCAGAGTATTACATTACATTACATTACGTATATGTCCTTGTACACACAAAGTCAGCAGTCAGACCTGCACAGGAGCAACACCCTTTACAAAAGAGTATCTATAGCTCACTTTCATCATCTCCTGCTCCAAGCAACTATACTCTTTTCAAACCTTTCACCTGACTAAAAAAAGAAATTTGTTTCTCTTACAGAATCACAGTTAATACTCATTCACAGAAAAGCCAGTTCAGTAATCAAGTTGAACACAGCTGTAGGGAAAAGAGTCACATATTTGGGTGGAAATACCACACATAATAAACATTTTTTCCACGTCCAAAGACTTTCATTTCACTCACCGTTCCAGACAAAACCTTATTTAGAGACTCTAGATTTTTTAGTTAATTTTTTAGTAATTCTGGTAAAAAAGATAGGTAATTGAAAAACACTGAAGAATTAAATTCAAGATTAATTACTTCAAGTTACAGTAATTTCACGATTATAAGCCGCACCATTTTGAGTAAAATTTTGCTCCCAACCCGGAAATGTGGTTTACACTCAGAAGCGGCCAATATATGAAAAAAGTTCAGAAATTTCCCTACCTGGAAGTGCCAGCCAGGGTGCCGAGCCGAGCACCTGCCAGTAAAACGCGGGATTGCGCGATTGTTACAAATTGGTTACTCTGTTGCATGGTGGGGGAAAGGCGGGCTCCGTGCCAGCAGCATGGGGTGGGGGGGAGGCGGGGGGTTCCTTCCTGCCAGCCCCACAGCCCAGGGGAGAGAATGGGGGCTCCCTCCTGCCGGCAGCACGGGGGGGAGGCGGGGACTCCGTGCCTCCCAGTCCCACTGCTGCTGTGGTTGAAGGCGGGCTCCGTGCCTCCCTCCCGCCGGCACCGCGGGGCAGTACTGGCCAGGGCGAGTGATCCCGTGATTCCGTTACTGATTTGTTACTTTGTTGCACGCGGGTCCCCCCTGCGAATGAAAATGCGGCTTATATTCCGGTGCGGCTTATACATGGACAAAGACCAAATGTTGCCGACACCCGGACGTGCGGTTTATAATCAGGTGTAGCTTGTAATAATGAAATTACTGTAATTTAAAACGACATTTTACTGGATTTTTTTTTCTCTTTATTTGAAAGGAGATTCTCAGCAAAAAGAGAGAAACTGTGTAGGAAAAAGTGAAATAGTTTTTTGTTCTTACATGCATATTCTATATCCATAAAAGAGTAATGATAAATTCAGTTAATGAGGCCAGATGGACAGGTTGACAAAACCTGGGGGGGTAGTATACTGCAGAAATAGATTAGGAAAAAAACAAAATTATTTTTGTCCCTTTCTTAAGATACATGAATTTATGGCCTTTATTACATTTAGTGGACTAAAGACAGTATTTCTAATTTAATTAATATATCCTTTAAATTTGGCCTGATCAATTATCCATCTAATTTGGCAGTATCACAAACAGGATGCTCATCTATGCACCCAGTTACCATTTCCTTATTCAGTCTCTCTTTTTCTACAAGTTTGTGCTTTCACATCCTTTTTTACTCTTTTTGTTCTTCCTCCTCTTACTTTTTGGTCTTTTGGGAGTCCTGTCAGATATTGGCACCCAGCATCCTGACAGGTAACGCAACAACCACATCAGTCACATCAACCCTTCCTCTCTCAGTAGATTATTCTCATCACTCTCTGATCTTACCTTGCTATAAAAGGTCTAAAGCCTAAGCTATGTTATAAAAAGAGGCAAGAAGAATTTTTCTGTAATATCACACAAATTAGGAAGGAAATTTAATGCCACAAACATCCTCTGTATCTCTAAGGAAACTAACCAAAAACTTCTTCAAAATCTGGATGCAGAGTGCTCACATGTATTTGCTCTAGATGAAGGTGATAAGGTGGCTTGTGAGCCAGCCTGTGCCCCTTGAAAAGTGAGGTTTTATAGTTTAATTTTTCAAATAAGCAAATCTGCAAGATAAATAATGGAAAGCATGGCACTGCCCCTTCAGAAAGACATACTTTTCCAGGCATTTTCTCTGCTTGTGCTGCAAACAAGAATGGCAGAGGACAATATACACAACTACAATAGACAGCAGTGTTTTTGTGTGCTTGGAGATGCATTGTGAGAAAGTTTGATATGGCGATGAATGACAACAGGTAAATTCAGCTGCTTAAACAAAGAGGGCTAAATCCTAATCTAATGGAAATGAACGGGAGCTCTGCCAGAAAATTTCTGTGGAAGTCCCAGTGGTTTCAGCAAGATCAGGAACTGGCTCCCTGTGACATCACTGATGTTCCTTTGCACTGGTGTGCCTGGCAGGTCAGGGAACAAAACACTTCAAACCTATGAACTCCTTTGGAGCCCTGCCTCTTTTTGAGTCCCTGGACTAAGGCCTGGTAGGCAGCATATCTGCTGCACAGATGCTGTGGCTTGGCTGTCATTTAATGAAATGCAGGTAGCTCAAGAGCCACTTAGAAAACAAGAACCTAACAATAGCAACAAAAAGTCCAAACAAATACACTCCAGAAAATATGTGATTTCATAATGAAATTACTGATCTATGAAGGTACTGGGAAAGACTGACACCAATTTTTTATTGAATACTTTCATGAATTGTATTTTCAGTCAGCTACAGAGAACAACTTTGCCTTTCAAAACCAAACCGCAGCCTATCAGTTTGAAAGCAGTTGTTGGCCCTAAGCCTGTTTTGGTTTGCCTGTTCACAGGATGGCCTTGTTATGCGACCAGACAAAAAGGTTATTGCCAAGACAGCAAGGAAACCAAACAGCTTGCTGTCAGCAAGCATCTCCACCAACATTGCAATGATTAAATTTAGAAAAGGAAATGGTGAACTGTGCATTTTCTTACCAACTAGAATACATGCACATGTAGGGAAGATAAAGAAGACCCCTTAATGGTACAAATGAGTAAGTAAATTGGGCCATAAACATAATGAAAAGAGAAAGCCAATGCTCCCTCTGAAAAAGTAGAAAGGCAACTTAACTACAGAGCTGTTATCTGGAGGAGAATCTAAAAGATATGTTGGGAGCATGCTTTGTTTCTATTATAAACACACACACACACACACACACACATTTATATGTATTTCAAACCAGCATCTGGTAGCCCCATAACAATTCAGAGTCCCATTGTGCCTGAATCCTGCCTATAAATACAGCCAGAGAAAACTCTGAGCTGGGAATTCCTGCAGTTTATAACCTGCATAGCATTGTGCCTGTTTTACAGATTAAGATCTGAGGCAGAGAGAAAACAAAGCCCCAAAGATTTATGAGTGTGCTTAACGTAAAATAAGTAAGTAATCCCACTGAAGTTAATAGAAAAGTTAATGTGCTTAAAGTTAAGCATGTGAGTTTTAAGAATCTTTATGGTCTTAAGGCCAAATTCACACAGGAAGTATGCAACATTGAGGCTGCGGTGTGGCACCTCACACTGAATAATTATTAAGCAATTCTACTAGTTAGGGAAAAAAATGCAGGAGATGTATCACAAGTCCTCAGTAAAAATATAATTAATATATTTTAATATTTCCAACTTGTATGTCTGGATATGTTTATACTCCAGTTAGTATTTTTTAAAAAAGTCTCTTCATATTTAATGATAAGATCAAATTTTGAAAGAAAAGTTATGAAGTAAAAGGAAATGTAGTTTAAGATTAAAGCCGAGTTTTTACAAGATATAAAATGGACCACATTTCATCTTCTGTTAAAAAACAGGAAACAAAAAACTTGGAAATCTTTGGAAAGATAAAACAAGAAACAAAACATTTAGAAAGATTGTTTTCAGCTACAATGACTTAGCTGATTAGTCCTGACTTTTCAAATGCCAGTACATCAATTACCACAATCTTCTGCCAAAACCTTGGAAACCATTTGAAAACATCCACTTATTTTGCTCCTTACGATTTTTTTTTACTCAAAAAGATTTTGGGATACCATATTGACTGGAATGGATTTTCCATTTCTAGTATTCCTTGAATGCAACATTACTGAATTCTGATTTTGAAGTCTCTAACACTGCACCCAATGCCAGAGCAAATGAAAGCTAACAATCACCTTAGAAAGGATGCACAACTTCACTTGCTGTTTATACCTAAAAAATATTTTTCCTTTAAAAACACATTTACATTTAAAATTGGAAATTACACTGAAATGTAAAATATATTTTAAAAATATGTAAAGTTGTGAAAAAAGATCAATCTCATAATATTTCTGTTGCTATTTTTAGTAATTTGCTTGAAAATAATGCACCTTATGAAAATACATCTAAACCTGTGCATCATTACAAATGCATTCTCCCATTTTTCATCTACGTGCTGAAGTCAATGAACAGAGGTATCTTGCTCTAGGGGTGCTGGTAGTAACTGCATTAATTATAAAGTAATCTGACTTGCTTATTCCTGCCAAAATGTCACAGGTCATTGTACATCATGTATGACTCTTCGAGTTGCATGGATTCCAAGAAATAGTCTGCAGGACAGGATCAGCCTGCTACCCTTTCCTATATTGCTCTTGCCCAAGTGAGATATTTAAATGACTTGGGACAGAGCCCAAAAAGGCAAGGTCCCTTCCAGCTTGCATAGCCCTAAAGAAGATCCAGCCAGACTGCAAGGAGGACAAAGGTAGGTGCTGTCGGCTGTTTATCACCAGCCTGCCTTCCTCCCTCCCTCCTTTCCTTCCTCAAGGCCAAAGCAGAAGCAGGACAGCTCTGCCCTAGTTCACCTCTTTTCTTTTCCCCAGCAGTCGCTTGGAAAAGACAAGAGAATTAACTGCACAGAAGAAGGAGGAGAGAAGGAGTTGCATCAGTAACCAGTCTGCAAGAGAAAACCACCTGTAGGTTTGCCAGGATGAGACAACCCATTCTACCTGATCCATATCCCCACATGCAATGGTGTAGGATGCTTGGGGAAAAGAAAAAAAAAAAAAAAAGAATGTAACTGATTTTCACTACATGGTTTAAAAATAGACAGACAAAAGACAGTAATAATTTTTGGTTCCTTAACAGAGACAGCAGTTGTAATTAAATCAGTAAAACCCACTGAAACATGTTTTCTGCTTCAGGAAAAAAATGTTCTCAAAGTTCTACAAAACATTTCAAGAAATTCCATGAAAACATGGAGACAGAAATCTTAACTTTAGTTTTGGGGTACTTCATTCAAACACTGTATGAGAAAGGCTAGAAAAACAAGTAAGGTACTCATGTGTTTTTTCTCCAGGCCATACTCCGCTTTAATTTCAGGCACAATTTCTGCAGCCATGGCACAATATAAACTTTCACCACACTTCTACATACCACAAAGCCATACTCTAAATCCTAACCCAAACATACTGACAGAAGACGACAAGCTCTCACCATGTAAGGATGACTGCAAGTCATTCATGTTTTGGTCTAGCAGCTGTGAGGGCAAGTAGCCTGATGGTGCTGGTACTGCAGACAATGAAGTGCTCTCCCCATCTCTAGCCGAAGAGTTCATGGTGAGATCAGCAGCCTGTCCAAAAACAGCTGTCCACTCTTTACTGAATTCCCCCTCATCTAGGGAGGAGGCGTTGAGGATCTCATTTAGCAACACCATGTCATCCTTATCACCAGGTTCTGGCTCCAAGGATCTCACAAATGTTTCCTTTGAAGCTGTCTCAGAACAAGAGAGTCAAGATAAATAAATTTTTTTACACAAAGTAAAAAAGGAATTTTTAAAAACATAGCCAATCTAGGCTAGGTATGTGAGACGGAATATTTTTGCAAGAATATTTGTTTTCTTTTTTAGACTCAATTCTCTTGGACATCTGGGTTTATATCTATGCAACAAATAATTCCTTCATTTTCTTAGATAACCTAACTGCTGTTAAGACTTGCTTCTCATTAAAAAAATACTAGAAGTATGCTTAAAAATTTATTAAACATAACAAAATAATTACACAGTCTAATATTTAAATCATTCAGAAATACTACTTCTATGTTGTTTCTTGAAACATTATATGAAAGTCTCAAAAAAACTACAGATTGTTATAAACTAAAAAACAAAACAAAACAAAACAAAAACCCCCAAAAAAACCCAAAACAAAAACAAAACAAAAAACAAACAAACAAAAAAAAAGGTAGAGCTTGGGGATTTAAGATCTCCCTTATGACCTTCTGGACCTCCTGATCGATGCTTGAATTACTGGAGTATTTTCCCTTAAAAAAGGTTAGTCTATGACACGGAGTTAGATTTCTACACTGATCAATGCTATAGCATTCTTTTATTTCTCCTAAGCTGCTGAGAAGTAATTGGGGGTCACTTTCCTTCTGATTCCCTGTGCTAATTCTTCCGGCACCAGAACTGCAGCAGAAGAAGCTCTTAGATCACTTGAGCCATTGCTCCTTAAAAACATTTTTTCCTATTTTAGAAATGCTAAATAGTTATATAAGATAAGCAAAACTGGTAACCAGGATCATTAGCCTTTTCCAAAATATTTTGAGAATTAAAGAACTATCAAGGACCCTCAAGAGTTATTTTACTTGGAAGCATTTGGAGCCTGTGGAAGTCTGCAGATCACAACAACGGTGGTTAACAAGGCTGATAATGTTCCTGAAATCCAGATCAGTTTATCTTAATTATGCTTGCTTCAAACTTGTGGTAAGGCACAGAAGCAACTTCAGTTTTCCAAAGTTTGGGTAGATCAGCTGAACTCTCCAATTTGCATTCAACTTACATAATGCTTTTATCCCTTTTGGGTTAGGAAAAAAGATTGACAGCAGCAAGTGTTTGCAACAGGCCATTTTACTGAAACTCAACAGCCTTCTCAGAAAAAGTTTCCTGGTAACAGCTGTAATAATTTATAATGAAATGGTTGAAGTTGAGTCAGAGGAGGAAAAAAAAAGCACAAAACTGTGTTTTAAAATAGGCTTGTGCGTCAGCACACACACCTACGTACTAAGAAACAAATAAACCAACACACAATAAAATGATTTTATTCATTACTGAACTCAGCTGTGAGATTCAACTCCTTTCTAACTCACATTTTGATACACCTCTGTACTCCCTGACAGGGCCTAAAAATCAGAAATAGCAACATTAGAAACACGTCAATTTTCCTGATGTTCCCCCTAGACTATAACTAAAATACCTCAGAAAACAATTTGCTCTTACGAATTTTCAGGCTGTTTTCCCATCTTCAGATAAAGAGCAAAGAATATTAACATTGTCCAAGTACCTCCAATTCCCCCAGGTTATTCAGCAGGTAAGGCAGAGGGGCAAATCCTCCCATAGGGGAAACATACCTGCTATTTCAAAGGCCCTTAAGAACTCTGAGCTCTATGGGGCATCACTGACTCAAAGCTGCTCTCAGGAAGCCCCTTCATGAACTTGCAGGGGGAGATGCAAAGGGAGCAGCATTTGTAGCAGATGTGCTACAACACAGCACCAGCACCACGCGTAACCACAAGTGCCCTGAACGGAACAAATGCAGCAGCACAGCTCAGAGCCAAGCTCTGCTTCATCTGGGGAACCATTGCAGGAGCCCCATCTTGACTTTAGCAGCAAGTACAACAAAAAGCTTAACGAGTGAAGAGCAGTCAGGTCTTGCTGCAGGGTGTACAACCACCAGAAATCTAAGGAGTGACACATTTTGTGGCTCAGCAATCTTCCTGGTTTTCCTGTGGGGACTGTGCACCCGTGGCAGGGCAGGATAGGGTGTGTTCAGGCTCTGAGTAAGCAGCAGCAAGTTTTACTCTTGTTTGCAATAAAGATTCTCTCAGAAACCAGTCTTGCTTACCGAGATATTACTCACGTGGTATCTCTACCAGATTACTAGAATGATAGGGACTTTCTCACCTTACCCGTAAATCCTCTATTACTTCTTTTCCTGTTTCTGTTTTCACTGCCCATTTTCAGTCAAAATCCCTTTTTCTGTCTGCAGAGGCTACCCCAACCTTATAAATAACCATGAAAAAAATCCAAACCTTCCAATAAAACACTGAATGAACAACATGACTAATATTCTTTCCATAGTTGTTTGAACAAGCCTCTAGCAATGCTCACAATTCCTTTATAAACATACCTCATTTTGCTGCTATTAAAAAAAAAAAGGGAAGTGAAACTAAAAATATTTACAACAGTACATGATTGGCAACACATGATAAAGACTTCCTTCTGAAACACACATGAAAGTATACCTCTACCTATATGCCTTCACTTAAAATAGTACAATACTCATTATCCTAAAGCTAGCTAATGTGTAAAATTGGGGCAAATGGCTGATATTTTAACAGTGCCAAAGCGATCCTTAGCCAATGCAGACACCTCACAGCAGTTTTTGTATTAATTTAACTGTTTAAGTAAAGAAATAAGTGCTCCAAGTGGCACAGCTAAGCTTGTATGAGTAATAATTGTATGTATTATCTGTATCTCCACTAGGAAGGCCCAACAAGGAATAGAACTGAGTAAGAAGGAAACCAGAAGGAAAAAAATGTCACTATCAGACATGCACCAATCTATTTTAATAACCACAGAAAAGAAGTCATTGTTACCTTATCTGTTCACAGATTAGGGTTGCTTCTGCAGTTCTGAGGAACTTTCCTGGTACCTGCCTTCATGGGTGATTCCCCACATGGATAATTTCCCCACCAGTGCCAGACACTGCCCATGGCAAATCCAGACTCAAGGTGTTTGCAAATGTCCTTACCTACCATGAAGGCACTGTTTTAAACACCCCAAACACTCTCAGTCTGACTGACTAAACCACAAAAAGGGATTTTTTTTTCTCTGCTTCATTTGCTTGTTGAGTTGCCACAATTGTTTTGGTTGTTGAAATTGTTTTGACTCATTTGTCTGAGATACATGAGTGAAAAGCAATTGAAAAATTATAGACAACACTCTGACTTCTTATGAAAAATTATAATACTTTAACCCAGATATTTCATAGGTTACCTGGTAAAACAGCACATTCCCTTGAGCTGCCAGGGATTTCACAGAAGTATAAGTACAGCACAGTGGGTTTAATTAACTCTCTCTCTAAAAGAAGTCACCAGTTCTTACATGCTTTTAAGAAAATTACATTATTTGTTTCTGATTTGTGCACAAAATCTTGTAGTTACTAGTTTATTGCCAAGAGCTGTAGCATAACAACTAAAAAACCAAAATGAAAAATTTGTGAAATGTTATAGGAGGGGCAAGGTTTACAGTGGAACCTACTTCAGCTGGGCAAAGAGGACATAGTCCAGCCTACCTAATCTTGAATTACCTTGTATAAACATTTTATCCCCAATAAGGTTTACTTCATATTACAATTATCAGGAATAGTGCCTCTGCTGAGTTTCCTTTAACACTATTTAAATACTGCAACTGAATAATTTCATTCCACCTTTCAGATTGTGAAAGAAATTGAATTTTAAAATTAAAAGTATACTTGGCTACTATGATTGAAAAGCAAATGAAATAGATGAAACAGACATGCACAATCATACCATTTTCTTCAGGTTGCAGGTCTAATAACGTATCTATAGCACCTAAAAAAAGCAACAAACAAATAAAGAAAAATTAAAAGCCACAAAGGAAGATGTGCAGGACACTGACAATCACTACGTAAACATGTAAAGACAGTTTTCTTAAGTATCTTCACCTGAGTTCTGCTCGTGGTTACAATGTCCTTGTAATGCGGAGATGACATCCTTGCCATCATCAGCTGTAATCAAGATCCATAAACATGTCAAATTGCACTTGGCAGGAGACCATGCTTATAAACAATGCCACTGTAAGATCAACATGCAATGGTTGTTGGGATTCTCATTTTAAATGAGTCATGTTTAAAATGAGGATGGTCACAATGAAAGAAAGATCCAAGGTACAAGCATTTCTAAGTGAGGCAAATTTCTGAATAACAACGTGAGGGAGATCTTCCTTTGAGTCCCTGCCTGCTACACTACCCTCTCCAGGCTGAGTGCACCCATCTAAGGTGACTGCAACAATCAGTCCTCCAGAAGCAGAGAAATTTATTTTAGAAGCTTGTACTTAAGACAGGAGAGTGCAAAAAAGTGCCCGGACTTTGTCACGCTCTAAACTGCCTTCCTTACAATGTGTTCTTCCAAACAAACTCTGGGAACAGGGAGAAGTCTTCACCTGAGGTACCCCAAGTCAGGGTATAAGTAACAGCATCTCCTCTGCAGGGGACTAAGTGGACTAAGACCAATAGGCAATAAAATGTAGAGAGTTATAGGCTATTAGATATGACAACACATAGCTTAAATTGTCAGCAAATTTCTTAAATGAGACATGGAGTCAAAACAATCATCTAGATTCTGTTTAATCAGTGAACAGAAAGATACCTCCCTCAGGTGATTAACCCCATTTAAGACGTAGCAAAATATGAGGGATGAGTTACTGCTGAATATGCCTTTTTCTCCCTTATTAACTGTTGAGAAAATCTAGCTCCTAGACAAATAAACCTGTAGCTCTGAAGGCAAAGGAAGGGTTTGGCCACAGTATTTGCCAGAACTGGAAGGCCCATCTGCTGGAAGGATCACACAAGATGCTGGAAAGGTGATATAGAATTCTCTATTGTGAAATAAAAACTGAATCCCAAATCTTTCAAGAGAATTGCTGATCTCTTCCAAGAGAAACTTCAAGGTGTGTTCAGAACTAAAGGAAACACAACAGCTTGCTGCTTGTATCATTACCTTCATAAGGCTTTGATAGGACAGAAATGTGCTCCTGGCATAAGAATCAGCTGGTCATTTAAGAACCCACAAGCACATTTGATTATGCTCTATATACATATAGATGGAAGAGGGATAAACACACATGAACAAATACACATGATGCTTTCATAAGAACACAATGCACAAAGCTAAAAGGGAAAATCCTAACTCTAAACTGTCTGGCAGAGGGGAAAAGAAATTCAGAAAGCAAATTTCATGACAGTGGCGTATGGATGGCCACAATTCTGTAATTAAAAAGGTACAACTGTTGCCCAAATCCTGCCTTAGTAGAGTGGTAAGCATGATGGAGCCAATCTTAAAGGCATCTGTAGTATAATAAAGGAAAATGCAGAGCAAACAATTAGAAAACGGAAGTTATTAAGTGAAAGTAATTGGTGAGGAAAACTAAGAAACTAAGCAGCAACATAGCTCCCTCACTAGAAGCCCTGTATAACTTTAGAATGTTAAGGGTAATTTAATAAAAAAAAAAAATCTTAGCAATGGCACAGCAAATGCACTGCTGGTGCATGAAGATGGAAAAACTGAGATGACCAGTTAGAAATATTTCAAAACACTTCAGTTCCTTTTAGGGATGATGAACAAAGAGACAGAACAAGGTATGTATTTTATGGTGAAATATTTTACAGTCCATAAGTAACTGAGATTCTAAAAAACATCTGCTAAGAAAATGTAAGTCAGATTTTGTACCCATATATATTTAAATAACTCATCAAAGATATATCTGATCTAATTAATTGCAAAATAGGTTAAACTTCAAAACACTGGAAAAGTCCTAATATTGTGTCTTTATTAAAAAAAAAACAACAAAACAACAAACCCAAACAACAACAATAATTGAACAGAGTAACTCAAGTAACTGCAAGTTACTACATACTACAGGCTGGTAGATCACCATTATTCCCAGTTAAAAGATTAATGGAATGCCATTCAGTATGGCATCCAGCAACAGAACGTGAGCATAATAAATAATTTACTGTTGATTTTATGGAAAGCAGAGCTAGTTGAAAAAAAAACCAGCTAATTTAATTCTTCAATAAAATGATGAGCTTTTTTCAGTAAAGATATTTGCTTAGAAACAACTTGACTTTGCACTGCACAGCCTTCCAGCTAAAATGTTAGCAGTGCATAACATCTATAACGAACACATTGAATGGATTAGGAATGTGACAACTAACAGATGTCAAAAACACATTGTTAGGAGAAATAATTGCAAAACAGAAGTGTTTCTAGTTTAGGCTTACTGTTTTATCCATTGCTAGTCAATGGCTTTAGCAGTCATCTGGAAATAAACACAAGATCACTCTTGAAAAAAATGTGCAAACAACTAAGAGACTATTAGATGTGGTCAGTCAGTCCACTCATTCAGTTTCTGGAGTCAGAGCTGGGAGAATTTAATACCATCAACTTGTAAGTTTTATCTCCAGGACTAAAGAATATAAGCCATGCTGTAAGAAAGGCCAAATGAATCCTGGAAAGCTATGACTAAAAGGAACTGAGTCTTGGTAAATAATGCATTTAGACATGAGCTTCAAACTTGATGTTGTAGCAAAACGGGATGTTCTTCTTGGATACAGAAACAGGAATGTGACTTTACCTTCTAGAAATATGACAGGTGAGAACAACATCAGAAATAACTTGTCCAGCCGTGTATTTCATATTTGAAAACAAATGTTGTAAAGTGGAATAGAAACAAAGATTTCAAAAATAAAGATGAGATGATGAGTTCAAGACATCAATATGATTAACCCACTGAAATAAAGATTTGAGAGTAGTCTTGACTTTCATGTAGTACCTTTTAAGTATCTTAATGAAGGATAAAATACAACATATTAAAATTATTCACCATTAATTTAGTAGAAAAAGTTAGATAGTCTTGAAGAATTCCATGGATGAAGATTCTACTTTTTACAGCACTCTACCACCCTCACTGAAAGCACTTGCTTCTTAGTATGTGTTCAGAATTTCCCTTTCTGCCATTTGTATCTATTCCTTTTCTTTTTCAGTGCACTTCCAATTGAAGCCCAGTTGTGTCACTGGATAATAACACCTAAGGTCATCGGCAGCACCGGAGTATGATCTTGCCTGGCGTGTTGGCAGAAGTTCCACTAAATTCATTAAATTTTTTGCAGACTATAGTTTAAAGACTGGAACAAACTAGTGGGCTAAGTGGCACACTTCCCTGGTCTCACCTACTGTCCTACAGATCCCTTTCTTGAAGGGTACATGCCCCATGGAAGAATTGGGCTTTGGAACACAAGCTATTTGACCTGCCTGAGAATGACTGAATGAAATGCAGTGGGATGTGACATGCAAGAGACTAACAGATTCTCCTGGCCTTTGGTTTTAGGCATTTGTAGGGATTTGCTGAGTGAAATTGATAAAGGAAATAAACCAAACCAACCCAAAAAACCCAAGTGTTACAGCACTTATGGAGTTATGATAAAACAAAATGCAATACCTGAATAGTTCGATTCCTTGGAATGGCTCTCCTCATCTAATGAAATCAACCTTAATTTGAAAGAATAAGAAAAAATTTGGGAAAATAAGTCTAAGGCTCTAAAATAACAATACATTCCCCTCTTTTTCCTCAAATCATTACAGATTCACATCATTAACAAATAAACAGTAATAACAGATGGACTCTTGCATTTGCTGGTCTGTTGTTACCTTTTATTGTTTCATTGGCAGGTCTGTTGAAAATGAAAATCAGATTGGACGAGTAAATCCTATCACCTTCCATTTTTAGTCTGACTCAATCTCTGCTGAAAAGTACTGTGTATTCTGTGTTTCCACATTTGCTCTTTCACAGCCACCACGAAGGAGCTGCAACTGTTCCGCAGCCCCCTCCCTCTCCCCAAAAATGGCAACCAACCACTTTGTGCTTCTCTTTTTAACAGCAACTATTTAAAAATCAACAGTCAGGAAGGTTTTGCCCCATGTCAGCAGATTTCTATAATAACAGATCAGCAGCGTTGATGAAAAAAGCTCTCAACAGGGGAAAAAAAAAAAAGGTGTCATTTACATGCAATGCATATACAAAGGTGATCTCTTCAATGAAGACTACACACTTTGGAACTGCTATTACTTTGTGTAAAGCCATTCAAGGAGTAGGGACTGAAGCAGCCAAAAGGCTGATGTGGTGGTGAAAAGGACTGTGTGGGCACATTCCTCCTACTCTCTAGTGACAGGACAGAAAAAGACACCTCCCCTGCTCTTGGGGGTAGGCCTGTGGTAGAGGAAAATTAGATTCAGGCCAAATTCTAGTATAATGAATGTTTACTGTGAATGGAGAACTCATGAGGATTTTAAAAGCTTTGTCTTGTGTAATTCTTCTCAAATCTTACATGTTTGTTTATGGTTTTAGACAGCAAAAGGGTGACATATTTTTTCCCTCACTTTTATGCCAGACAAGGACAAAGATAATCCTTAAATAAACACAAGTACAACCATGACATGGCATCTGATGCATTTCCTGGTAGGTGCCAACGCACACTTCTTGCATAAATCACACATTCATTCTAGAATTTTATATTCAATGCTGAGGAGAGGGCTATTTATTAAACTCTATTATTGTCACATGAGATGCAACAGATGGAATTAAGTGCTGTGGAGACAACCACCTGCCAAATGGTATTTGGTCAAGTCCTTTCTAATATCAACAGCACCAAATCTGACCAATTTATAAAGTGGTATTGGTCAGTGGTTCTGAATCTGAACCAGAAAAATGACTGAAAAACCTGAATTTAAAAATCCATTATTATAAATAGCCAAGCAAAATTCACTAATCAGTCAAGCTGTTCTCTGCTTTTTGACAACTGATCCTTTGCTGGGTGCTTCATTTAAGCAGGGATAGTCAAAACAACAGGTGGCAGCAGGATTATATCAACACTGCATCTCCTGGCAACCGAATCCTGACGGTCAGGTAGGGGAGGGATCGCATCTCTTTCTCCTGTTCTCCTCTCCCCACAGCAGTCCATTCATAAGTCTCTCTCAGCTCAGAGCTACAGGTAACTCAAAACTTGACAGCATCAGCTCATTTAGATGTACTTTATACTAAGTACCTACTGCTTCATTGGATTACTAACTGATGCTGTATACATTACAAAAACTAATCGCTACTTGGAGCAATCAGTAATCTATATCCTATTTCCAGGTGAAAGGAGATGCTGCTGAAAGGAGAAATACAATGCTCATATATCTGCTCCCATGTGTAATTGTTTACCATTTCTTTTACTAAAGAAAAAATGAAGCAGAAACTGAAAATAAAATAAAAAGAAGACTAGGAAAGATGAAAACCACGTAAGGGTTTTATGTGCCTTTTAAAGCTCTTAATTTCACCATAAAGTTTATTAGTTTTCATGTACACATTACAACATCTCAGGAATTTTTGTATTGAGGTAATCAGTAGAATTAGACTAGCTGTGTCTGGATCTCTACTTATGTTTGGTGACTTTACCAAGCAGGAAGCAGATTACAGACAAAGATATTTATAATTTTGATATACAGGACATGTGACTTACTGATTCTGCTGATCTTCCACTGAATTGGTGCTCTCAATCTGATGGTCTTCCTTTTCTGCTTTTTCTGTTAGTTTATTCACAGGATCTTGCAAGCTCTAGACCATAACCATAATATAAATGCAAAGAAGAAAACTAATTAGAATGGTTTTACACTGTATCAAAACTATATCTGACTCAAACAAGCAGAATTAAAAGTGTTAGAAGATACCGGATCAAATTGAGTCTGTGAATACGCTTTATAGAAGATGACACGTGGCAACTTCTAAACTCATGTTCTGTTCCTAATATTTCTAAATTATTATTTTAGGTAAATATTTCCAATATTTTACCATGTGCAAAGAAGGCACAAATGGCATGTTTCTTTGCTATTTTGGGGATTTGCTTATTTTTTCCCCTCCTTTTTTTCCTTTTCTTAAGATGAGAGAAATGAATTCTTTACATCTGTTCGTTCCTCATATACTTCTTTTTTTACTTATTCTCTTTTTTTCCCTCCACAGACTTGGCAACTGCAGTGGTAGTGGGAAGATACTGGTTGTCTCTTGAATCTGAAAACAAGGGTTAAAAACTTGGATGATAGTTTGATGAAGGCCAGGTGTGGTATTATGAAACCCTACTGTCACTTTGCAGTCTGAAAGGCTGTGCTACAAGACAACAATGTGCAGTTTCATGGTCACCATTTTTATAACCAAAATTTGGAGATGAGAACAAGCCAACACAAAGATTATAGACTGACTCTGAAGTGATAAATATGCTACTGGTTGTCACTCTTATGCATCAATTAGAAATTCTGTCTAAAAAATCAAATAAAGGAACACAGCAATTAGGTAAAGCAGATGTTAGCAAAGTAAATATTTCTATCTCTATCAAATGGTTTTGCTGTGAAGGTTAAAAAAAAATCCTCTTTCTAAAATCCAACTCCATTTCTGAAAAATTAAATCACGGTACATATGAATAGTCTTGACCATTTGCAATTAAATTTATTAATGTTGCCTTGATAGTCATAGCAGTTCTTCTCACCCCAACTTCTCCTCATGCCCACCCCACCCCCAAAAAGCTAAGAGTAAAACAGAGATGTCACCTTCCATACAAAACTGAAAACCCACAAAAATATAGTGGTTTTGCATCTGGAATTTGAACAAAACATTAATGTGTTTCATGAGAAAAGTTAAACAAAAAACCATGGCCTAAGCAATTGAATAAAAATTAGGGTGCCCAGCCCATCTGTCATAACAAAAGAATTCCCAGACATGTTGCAGGTCTTGTTTGCACTCCCTTATTAACCAGGACAGAGAAGTCCCCAGAAGGAGTATTCCAGTTTCTGCTTGGTTCAGTATTTGTCTGTATGAGGAATCTATACTTCAGTACTTTAGAAACTAAACTTCTAGATTTGTCATGTGCTGCAGTTGCTTTTTATTTCCTCTCAGTAAATTAATTCTACATAAATCTGCTGATTAATTTGTCACAAGCAGCCTCAGCACAGAATACATGTATCAAAAGATAGTCACAAAAACAGAAAAAAAAAAAGCCTTAAAGAAATGAACCTTATTCTGTGGTTGTCACTTTTTTGTTCGACACTGTTGCTAACCAGAATCACGTGTAAGTGTACTTCTTCTTGGATGCTGAGTAAGGACACTAGCCAGCTCAGCTAGATCACCTATGTGATCTAGGAATGTCACTCTTTACCTGCATTTGTATTGGGAATTGATTAGACTGCACTTCTTGTGCCATTAAAATTGATGAGAATTACTCCATTGACTCCAAGAAGTGCTGGACCAGAGTTCAAACACATACAAACATCAACTGTACTTGCACAGAAGTGCAGTGAGAGAAAGAAAGCAGCTCTGCATTATGGGGACTGTGCTGCTTTAGGCACTTGAAGCAACCTGGCTATCTTCACCCCAGGACACAGAGGCCACTGAATCAGGAGGTGATGGTGAAACTGTTGTGGTGCTCTGCCTGCCACCAAGTACAGCACCTCAGAGCTTGCTCCAAAGGGGTTATAAAGGTTTTGGACAAAAACCAGAACTACTTTAACCACTGCCTAGCTATACAAGTTAAAGAAAATAATTAGAAATAATGTTTGCATAATCACAAACCACCCCCCACCAANAAAAAAAAAAAAAAAAAAGGAAAGTAAGCATCCCTCTTTAAGAACCTATATTTTAAGAAGCCTCCTTCATCAGTGTTTCAGGAAATCCATATTTAAAGGACTGTGATCAAACCACGGAAACAGCATATAGAAATGGAGTTCAGAAGTACCTTGGGAAGGAAACAGCATGATAATAATGGCAGCTACTATTTCCTGTATTAGAAAAATAAACATAGCTCTGAAATGCAGCTTTGGCTTCAATGGCAATAAAAATTGTTAAAAATCAGAAGCTGTATTTTGCTGCAATAATTCCATGTAACAACTTTATTCAGACTCAAAATCAGGTACCAAATAATGAAATAATTTTCTTTACCCCTGCCTCCCTCTACTCTGCATTCTGAGGTTCACTACAAACTGAGGTATCTTTTAAAATTTTTTTTGAAGGCTAGAGAATGAGCATATGAAATGAAACAATGTTAAAAAAGCCACAGTCAACCATTTTCTAAACATGAACCCACAGTAATATGATCACTACTGTCATCAGGCATAGAAATGAAACCATTATATTCTCTTAATTGTTTCAGGTTACATTAGAAGAAAGGGAAGAAGCCTCCTCATCTAGAAAGTGTAGTGATTAAACAGAGTTATGACAACAGATTGAATTCAGACCAAAGCAAGCACATTTCAGCTGGTTGCACCCCAGACTTGGCTGCTCGGTGCACACAGATGTGTAACTTCACAGCACTCTTCTGGCTGCTCATGTGGACTAGAATGGACTTTGTTGTGAGCTACACCACATATGTGGCTTAAAGTAGAATCCTTGCATATTTAGAAACCTATCTTCTGAGTTTCTTTAATCTCTCTTTTACTACAAAAATCAAAGTAAGACCCTACACACTAGCAGAGCAATTCAGAGTCATTCATTCTGCCTGATGTATCTGTCTCTAACACCAGAAGTCACCCAGCGAATATTTCACCTGCTGCCAGTACTCAGATTAAGTATTCAAGCCAACAAGGGTTTCCTTGAGTTAACTCTGGTTCCTGCTCAGGGTGCATTTCTGACTGCTATTCACTCACAAAATTCCTTCACCTGCATCTGGTTGCTTTCAAGTCAAGGCAAAATCATCTGGATTGCACATAAAATCTGCCCTCCACAGTTAATCACCAGTGTTGACACTGCACGCAGCTCACCCACAGCTCCTCCCAAGTGCCTTGGCCAACTAGTGCACTTCTTGACAGAGAAAGACTCAAAGCAACACAACTAAGGACAGTTTTAGGAGCCAGGTATATATTCCAAGATGTCACAACATTTATGAAAAAGTGCAACAGCACTGATAAGTCAAAAACTTGAATATATTTAATATAGTGGGAGAGCTGAAGAGGAAAAGCAAATTTTCTCAGAATTTCCTCCCAGACTATTCATCAAGAAAAGAAATAACACATCTCCCCAAAACTCTTAAAGGTGCAAAATCATAGGCAATCTTGTCTATGAGTAAAGTCATGATGTGATGAACAGAAACAAGGGAGGATACCCAACTACAGCAGAGGTCAGCAGAAGGCAACAGGGTTGTAGTACCTGCTTGAACAGAGTACTCCAAGGAAGTACTCCATGTAAGGAGCTCAGGCAGCATCTTCCACTTCACACAGAAATAAACAGATGCACTGAGATTTATGCCTTTTGACTCCGTTACCAGGGCTACTATTATTTATAAGTTAATACAAACTCTTCAGGAAGTCTGGTATTCTAGCATTTAAATTTAAAAGATACAACTAAATATTATTTAAGCAACTAAGGCAAATAAATGGGAACAGAAACTAGAAAAAGATATTATTAAAGAAAAGTAGCCTCTGAAATAAACTTGAATTCATTTGATAGATGTTAATTTCAAGACAATGAAACCTTAACAGTTTTACCAAAACAGGAGCCCATCATCTGTAATATTAAAGCAATGGATACAGTGACAGATACTTTTACATCACTATACATAGAGTTGTTAGCACATTAATAATCATCTTTCATCAAGCATAAAACTCAAGAGTTAGGAAATACAGCTGCAATAGCACAATTATACTGCTCTCTGCACATACCCTGAAGCAAAGAAAACAAATGGGCTGCTTTTCATTAAGGGAGTTTGGCAAACATCTCTAAAGACAATGTTTTCTTTGCAGAAATAATCCCGAGAGTCATTTCAGAGTCTCTTTCCTGAGGTAAACCTGGTAGACAAATATATATTTATACTACAAAATACAAATAGCATTTTCTAGTACATAGCACCTCTTAATTTTTCAGCGAAACAATCTACGTCTAAGTCAAATATAAACTCGCATTAATTTCTTGTTTTAAAGTAAAACACTAATCCTACATTCACACATGCTTAGTTCAATTCAGTTTAATTTGTATGAGCAAGATTTTGTCTTTTATGGAATCATAAGAGGCATAAATTATTTGCAAGAATCAAATTCAAAATTTTCATTTAAGAAAGACCCCTTTTTATGTTATCAGGCAGGGAAAAATAGTCTAAAAGAAGTAACTTCCAATTAAATGTAGAAATGGACACATTGAAATATTTTATATATATTATAATCCAGTATATATTCTGATTTTACATTTTAATGCATTAAGTCAACCACAGACATGGCATCTCCATTGGGTACATTTTTAGATCAAAAGTTTCTCCATCAGAAACTACACTACCTTAGATCAGCAATAGCTATCTACCATACTCCATTAAAAAATAATACCTCATAATCTCAATGTAAAATTAGTTTGCAGCTCCTTTTTAATATATAGCTACTCTGGCATGAACATATGATATGACTGGTTGGGATCAGTTCCGTAACCATAATCACCTATTGTTATTCCACACCCAGGTGTAGCAGAGGTGAGATGGGACCCACCACACCCTCCAGAAATGGCAAGCAGAGCTCACTTAACCTAGTCATGCAACTGAAGCAGCAGCAGCAATCTATTCTCTTAGGCAACACAATCTCACCTGAAGCAATCACCACATTTTGAATTAATCACCTTAGCATTCATCTGATATAAACAATCAGAAAATAATAGCTGGGGACAAGAGATTGTGGTACAGAAAATAATGTCTGATACTAAAAGTCAGTAACACTGTCTTACTCCCAAGCAGCTGTCTTCTGAAAGCACAGAATTACATGAAATCCTATAGTTTTAAGTATTTCCTTATTAGCATCATTTATCAACATACATATCAGTGCAAAACCAAGAAATCACATATTTTCAGTGCAGGAGGTGAGAATTATAATTGGTTAAGATTTTCATAACAAACATCCTAAACACACAATATGCCCAACCATTTTTACAGTTACTTTTTGCTGCAAGGGAATGCTTGTTATATGTGTGGGTTCAATATAGATGGTATTTCTTTATCATAGATTCCCAATCAAATTTCAAATTTAAATCATGGTGGAATGTTTCACAGGAGGAAGTACAAAAGGTACAAAGCATCCCCAAATATCTCTCATCCTCCATCACAAGGGTAAACCAAAACAGGTGCATTTTCTTTCCAAGTTCCTCTCCAAGTTGTCCAAATGTTACATACATCTTGAAACATCCTATGTGTTGCTCAAATAATCAAATTTTTAGATACAAAAGAGCATGAAGAATAAATACCAAGGAACAATACTACCTACATGAAATAGACTGATATTGTTTTGGACCAAAGCAAAGATGAAAACATCCTTAGAAACCTTTTAACATCAGGAAGGTAAGAAAAGAGACCAGCAGCAGAGCTGGTCAGCAGGACATTAAACAGAAAACCTGTATTTATATGAAAAGGCAGAACAGGGATAAAAGTATCAGAAAATATACGGAAAAAATATCAACATGTGATTTCTACATCCTTGTATGATCTCCTACTGGTTATCACTGGGCAAATATATATATATCTATATATTCCTTACCTTTAACATAGTGAATTCATATGGCTGATAACCTTTGAAACTTTCATGGATGGCTGCCATTGTGTGTGAAGTTTTTTCCCAAAAATGAAGTAGTGTTGTCTGTAAGGCAGGGCAAAATTTCAGTGCCAATGTTAACACAAATCTGTTTTCAGTGCAAATTTCACATCTTCCCTCCAACACTAGCTACATATTCTTACAGTTTAATATTGCCATGGTAACCTCTTAAAAAGCCACATTAACAAGAAAACATTCTTTCAGAGGTCAACATTTTCCTTGGATACCTGATATGTTGTTAACACATGAGAAAGGAGGTTGCATCTGCTTGCTCCCAGAAGATCCACTTTTTGACAGACATCCGTCTTCAATTTGTCAAAGTTGAGTTTTGCATGTCGCACTTGTGCTTGAACCTTCACACAAAGAGACAATTGTTTATGTAGTGATTTTTTTCTCCATTTTTAAGGAAAGAGCAAACTAATACAACCTCTAGGGAAATCAGACAACTGAACAGACTCAATTACAGTTTTATTTTCATCAATCCCCCTGAAATTAAGATAAACTGGCTGATAAATGGTACTCTTACTATCTTCTCTATTATTGCTTTTTGTAATATATTCAGTAAAGAATTTTTGTTTTCTAACCCTTGTTCTGTATGATGGATATTAGTATAAAACATAAACTGAGAACAACTGGAAAAGATACTCATATTGTTATCTCTTTCAAGAAAGAAAAAAATCAAAGCCCAACCAATAAATTTGGATCTGAAAGTTTACTACATAATAATATACAGGTGCACAGTCAGAGACATTTCCATGTACCTATAGTAAGAGACAAATGACAAGGTTTAAAGTCTGTCTGCAATGATACAGCACTTCAGTATCCTTGGATCACTACAAAAAATTTCACTCATAAAAGTTCTCATTCTAAAACAGGAGTGCCTTTTCTGTTTATCAGAAAATAACAAGTCCCCTTTACCTAGGAGCTAACAATTTGAGTTTCAAGGGGTTTTAGTTTTTCAAATTATTTTTCTATCACCTATTAAGTACATACACATGTACATTAAGTACATTAACAACATCCTGTTCCACAAACTGCACATGCTTGACAACAACACTGACATGATTTGGTACCAGGGTAGAAGGCTGACGTAGGCATTTGGTATCCAGGATTTTCCATTTTTGTGGCAGCTTTGCACACTACACAAATACTATATTAATGAAAGATATTTATTTAAATTCTGTAAAAAATTTTGTTTATAGCTTTTTTTCCAATGGAAGAGGAAACTATCAAACCATAAAACATAATGAATTTCCTATAACACTTTCATAGTTAAAATAAAATATTTACTCCAAAAATAAAATGTCTGACAATGAAAACAAACTACTGAAGTAAATTATACATTTCTTTCCTTTTCTGGCCTAACTTGGAGCCTAAACTCATTTTGTCCAGAATATGCAAACTTAGTCAAAGATTTGACAAACTTGTATGCTCCTGATCTTCAGAAGTGAATCTGGAACTTTGCAGCAAGTGCCCTGTGCAGTAAGAACAAATACATATATCCCATAAAGCAATCTGAAATGTTACGGTTACTGTACTTCAGCTCTAATTATCCCAAACTTAGAGTATACAAGACCTCCAACCGGCAGAAAACCAGCCAAAGATCTGCATCACAAATTCATCAGATGGCCTACTCATACAAATTGTAGGAATCCTAGATTGCTGGACACGTAGCAACTTTGTTTTACTGATCAAACCTAAGCAGTACTGTACATCAGCCTAATCTCTTCATAAGGAAGAAACTATCACAATTGAAAATTTGTCATAAATGCAGAATTTTACAGTGAGATTCAGAAAAGGATGATGCTAAAAGAAAAAAACAAACCAACACTTCTCCTTTATATAGTAAAGAGTAGTGCTGCTCTAACTTTACCAAACAGTTCTGTGGTTACCCTTCTGGTTACATCCAGAAGAGGAAGTCTTCCAGGATAATTCCACCAAACAGTCAGCGAATAAATCTTGAATTTCGGCAATAACAATGGCAACTGAAATGTCTGACTGGATCCAGTGCTCTAACCACATGAGTAAAACATCTTGCTGATGACTTGCTTGTTGTCTTTGTATGTTGAACAGTAAAAATAAAAAAAAAAAAAAAAAAAAAAAAAAAAAGGCATCTCATGGAGGACTTCTTGTATTTAGGAAATGTTTTAGTGAGGTAGAGACAGATTTGAATTTCCTCAGGAAGGAGGAAATGGCTCCAATAGCTTCCACTTCTTAGGCAAGTACAACAAATGCCGAGATGATATAAAAAGCAAGGAGCAGCTACTGCCAAGATATCTACTGTAAGGTATGGAATTTCATGAAAAGTTTTACCCAGGCAGAGTTACACTGGCATGAGCTGAGGCTGCCTCTTAGTTTGGGATCCCCAAGGATTGCCACACTTTTAGCTTGTGCCTGATGGAAGTCCAAGCAAGGCACCATGCTATCCAGGAGTGCCATCCCAGGCACACCTGTCTTGTCAAAGCAGCACATGGGTAAAGAACTCATGGACCTCCAAAACAGAGTAGCAATGGAGGAAGATAGAAGTAGTGGCAGGAGAAGTGTAGAAGCTTTATCCAGTGCTGGATAAAGACAATGTCCTGTGTTCGGTCCTCAAATCCCTTATTTGCTTTAATTTCAAGTGCCTGAGAGCACAGTTATAACTTTAGTGTGAAAAGGAGAGCTGTGAAGAAAATCATGGGCCTGTGCAAAAAATAACTTCTAACTGAAATCCAAATATCGGATTACGCACATCTTTTGCCATAAAGAATTGCTGAAATGGGTAGGGATTTAAGTAAGAGACGTAAAGTTTTGAAAAAACTAATCTCAGTTACGGTCATGAAAATTCAGAGAAATTCAACTGATGTAAATGGAAATATGCCACATATATAACTACATTTTACAATGCTGCAGCTGCGAATAGAATCCCTTTCCCACTCGGTATATCACAGCACTGGTGAAAGCACAGTAAGAACAGCTGTGGCTTTGTAGACTGAAAGTCCAAGTAAGCAAAGAATGTTAGTTTTGGGGACTATAAATACTCTGCCAGAGATGGTGAGCCACAATTTAAAAAAAAACAAGCACTACTAAATGTAATTATGAATTCCTACTCCAACTCTTTAAGAAAGAAGAAAAAAAAAATCTATAAAACAAAAGCACCTGTGTAGTTTGAGTTGTAGTCTTCCTGCATACATTCTTCGGAAACAAAGAAGGTTGGCATTTATCTTAACTGAACATGTAATTAGTATCTCTTTTAAAAACTAAAGCATTCATAAAGAGAAAGAGGTGATCCACAACACAATGTAGAATACAAACTCTTATGATTATCACACTTCTACAGATGATTCAAGATACTTAATGCTGCATTACCAAATGCTACACATTTCTCTTGCCAATAGGGAAAGATGTGGTATTATAAAAACTATTAAATTAGGGATGTTTTTAGGTTTTTTTGATATATTGAAAGTTTATTGAACAGAAATATTCTCCTTTCTTTCAGCAGCAGTGCAGGACAACCAAGAAAGAACACCACACACTACAGCAGCATAACCTTTTGCTCTTTATCCGCGCCAATAAATGCATTTTCAGTTGAAATTATTATTAGACATCTTTTAAGATTACTTGTTGGCTTCGGGAATTAGGTATAAAACCTTAGTGCTTACAAAGCATAATCTACTTAATACCACACAAGTTATCAGAATGAACCTTTGGTTCTCTGCTCAAGGGAAAGCTGATATAATACATACTAATCTTCTTCTCCTTTCTCTGCAATTACGCTCTAAGACATGAAAAACAGGACCTCATTGTGGTCTCAATACTATACATTTTTGTTAATATATTTAAGTTTACTAAAGCTGAACATACAAAATTTCTTGAAAATCCTTATCTGAAAACTGTCAGGGTTTTACTGACCCTAGCAGAACTACCTTGATCCAAACACAACCTGAACATTTTATGATGAACAAGCTTCTAAGCATCTGAAACTATAGGTGCTAGATGTCAGGTTAATATTATACAAGAAAATCTTATGCTACTCTTGACATAGAAAAAAATTATTACTCTTTGTTTTTTTCTAAACAGCAACCTGGAAAAACCCGCTTTTAAATTCCCAGTGCAAACACCCAAGTTAGATATTCATAAAGAGCACACAAGAAAACATCAATTTGGAAAGCATTATCTTATTCAATCAAAAGCTTGATAAACTATAAGATGCCAGACAAACCTGAAATAATTTAAATGGGCTGAAATACTACAATCCTAAATCCTGGGTGCTCAAAAGTCAGATTCTAGAATGCCTGATTGTAAGGGCAAATATTGGCTGACACAGTTTCCTAAACACTATCTCAAAATGGATCAGATTGGAAGGGACACAGTGGATCCTCTGGTTCAACCTCACTGCTCAAGCAGGGCCATCCCAAAGCACATGGCACAGAATTGCATCCAGACAGTTCTCGAGTATCTCCAGTGACAGAGACTCCACAGATTTTCTTTTCCAGTGCGTGGTCACCTTCACAGTAAAGAAGTTCTTTCTCATGTTCAGGTGGAATTTCCTGTACATCAGTTTCTGCCCATTGCCTTTTGTCCTGTTGCTTGGCATCCCTGAGAAGAGCCTGGTCCATCCTTTTGGCACTCTCCCTTCAGATACACACAGACATTGCCAAAGTTCTTTCTCAGTCACCTCTTCCAGAGTCTGAACAGCCCCAGCACCCCCAGCTTTTCCTTGTAAGAGAGATGCTCCCGACCCTAAATCATCTTTGTCACCCTCCACTGGACTCAGTCCAGGAGCTCCGTGTGTCTTTTTCACTTAGGAGCCCAGAATTGGACACAGCACTCCATGTGTGGCCTCACTAGGGCAGAGTAGAAGGGCAGGATCATCTCCCTCGACCTGCTGGCAATGTTTTTCCTGGTGAAAACCAGGATACCATTGACCTTCTTGGTCACAAGTGTACTGCTGGCTCATGGACACCTTGTTATCCACCACGGTCCTTCTCCACAGATCTGCTTTCCAGCAGGTATGCTGGAAATCTTTATTCAAACAGAAAAATTCTGATCTTCAAGCATGCTAATATAAAAAAAAATTTACATCCTCAGACACAGTTTAAAAACTCTATTCAATATGTTCAGTTACTATAACACACATTTGCCTTATACTTTCAAGGAGTCTTCATGTTGTCTACAGTACATCTGCGTTACTACTTTCTTTCAATCTCCTATAAAATGCAAAATGTATTTTCAGTAGTAGCCTAATTTCAGAGACAATTCAGCTAGTGAAGCATCATCTCCAAAATTATGTTGGATAAATGTACTAACTCACTTTACATACAGTGTATTTTTGTCTCAGCATTTCCAGCATAGAAGGAGAAACAGATGCTTTTAGTCTAATTTGTCACCCAGCCTCTCACTTACTCGATCTGAAAAGCATGCACAGTGTGTGTACAGGCTGGAAGGAGAGGGGTAAGTAAATCAAGAGGAAAAATGCCTGGAATATAGCAAACCTTTCTGTTTGGGGCTCTGGGTAAACTCTACCAGCAGATGGAATCAGCGCAGATCTTTGCATTAAATAAGTATAGTACCTTCTGGCATACCTGATCGTTGTAAAGACTACATGAAAAGGAAATCAAACTGTAGTTTGAGGATCAAGTATTTACCATGGAGCACAGCTTAAAGCATTTCTGCATATGGCACAGAAAACATAAGGAACTAGATTCTCCATTCCCACAAATACTAGTAATTTCATAATTTGAGTGGTGTTTTGATAAGGAGCACCCATTACACTCTCATATGAGCATAACTAAGTACTGACTGGTTTATTTTTCCCTTTTTTTTAATTGAAAATTGATGATGCAGAGTCAGAGAGCAGAAAAGGTAATGTTTAATACAAAATAATGCCTGTAACTAAACTTTTCCACGTGCAAGGTACAGACTTCCAACGCTTTGCACAGTATGAAACTTAATTTCTGTGTGCTTTGGTATATTCTATATATTCTACTGCTTCAGACTATCCTTTCACTCAACTGTTCCCTTGGGTTGAAATACTATTTATTGCATTCATTAATCTCTGCTCCATCACTTTTTAAGAACAACACATAAAAAATGGTTAAAGAAGAGTAGGCATACTTCTGTTGATCTGCTTCAACCCTGTTTATTAAAATATTGATTTATGATCTGATTAGAAACATTGATAGAAATTAATTTTGGKGGACAAAATATTGTAYGTAAGCTACATCTAGCTAMAAGGGAAAATTACTTGGACAGTATAAACAGATCCAAATGATATCATTAAGTCTGAAGGTAAGYAGATGTGATGCCCAAATTTCTTCAAGAAATGAAATTACTCTTGAAATTTGAATTAAGATAATTTTAGTGCAGAGCAAGTTCCAATAATACATTTCTTAAATTTGCCATTTTGGACTTGATGATTGACTGTGCTTGTGCAAAAGCCCTATGCACCTCACTCTATTAAGCAAATTTGCAGTCATGTTACAATTCATATAAAGAACTTAATTACCACTACTGTCTACCAGCCTCACTCTGGAAACCAACCAAACACCTCCTATGGAAGGTGTCCCTGCCCATGACAGAGGGGTTGGAACTAGACTTTAAGGTCCCTCCCAACCAAACCACTCTATGATTCTATGAAAAGTAACGCCTGCCTTTCTGCCACAAAAGAGCAACTGGCATGGCAGCTTTGAAAAAGCACTTATGTTTGTATTTTGAGGTACCTTAAAATATATTGGCAAATTAACGTGGAGAGAGAACAAGTAGGTGAAAGCTGAATTAAAGATGTATTAGTTCAGTTGCACTGCAAGAGAAAAAGATTCTGGGAAAGAAGATGATACAACTTTGAGTCCTGAAGTGGTAGAAATCTCCCATTATATACAGACTTCAACAAGGGAATTCTACCACAAGATAAAAGACAATACATAAACTTCTAAGCCACCAAAGACCTTTCTTCTAATGGCAAAAATATTCATGGTGAGAAACAAATAAAATACTTCACTAAAACACACTGATATCCAACATAATCCAATGAAATAAATGCCAACTGAAATAACTGCAAACACCCACTAGAATATTACCTGCCATAATTACCCAGAGATTTTAAATTTAATTGTTCATGGCAGTCCTGGAACTCAGTGTAAGCAACAGAAGAAGAGTGCCAAAATACACGAAAGAAAATTAAGACAAAAAAAAAAAAAAAAAAAAAAAAAAAAAAAAAAAAAAGCAGAAGCAATGCTATATTGCTGCATAACAGAATATAGACAAATGCATCTTAACATGGATTAGTATAACAGTAGCTGCATTTCCCTGTATTTACTGGGACCAGATCACGTTTCTGTGCCCAAAAATTCAATATGAAACATCAGCTGTCTACAAACACTTCACCAGCTGTCTACAAACAGTTGACCATTCTAGTCAGAACCATCAAATCTCCATGACTTGAACATGTATTTTGCTCTCCTTATGCTACAATGAAGAAGCCTAGAGAAAAAAAATTAGTAAAAAGTCACATAATAACCAAAATGTTATTCTCCCAAACCCAGCAGCTTTCATGCAAACTTTGTCATACAAACCTGCTGCAATTTCCTTAATTTACTTTTTTTCAATATGTTAAAACCATTTTATTAGAAAAATTTGCTATCTGTGGATGACAAAATCTTAAACTCCAAGAAGCACCAAAAAGTGTATCATATTTTCTCCAATTTTGTGATTTTCAAATGTCCTATTAGGACATGGTCTATGGCAGTTCTTGAGGAGAGCCACTATGACTCTTGAAAATTGTCATCACTATTTTGGCTCAGTTTTTGCCAGAATTTGTCCCTGTGCACACACCTATCCCCTTGCTCATTCACACCTAAACCACACACATACACCTTTGGGAAGCTCCACAGGTTTTCAAGAAAAGCCTTGCTGAAGAGCTGCAATGTATTTCATCAGAGAGGTTAAAGGCAGTACAAATCAGCAATGAAAATCACAAAATACTACTCCTGCACTTACCCTCAGGCACACATGCCACCCACAAAAGTATGTTTGATAAATCCTAACCTAAATGACATCCAGAAAATTATTTCCTTTATTGCTAATAATAATGACACGTATTTGAATGTGTGCCTTGTTTACCCATTTACTTCACCCAGTATAAGCTTCAAAGCCATGATTCTTAATAAACTCCTGATGAAAAGATTGAGGAGTCTCAGCACCTTATGTATTGCTGTCCAACCAACTTTTCATTTTGTTATTGTTAAATGAGACAGATTGACTTAGAAACACTTCATCTTAAGTCACTTCCCCTAGTCCCTTTATTACACATTTTGATACTCTTCTCTCCAGGTTTTCAATCCAGAGATGTGGACTGTGATCTGTGCTTGCTCAAACTGCACCAAGAAACACCAGTGGCTTACAGCTAAGCTACATCTTTACAGAAGATCTTCATAAAAACTCTTGCAAAAAGCTTTCAATTGTAGTTGTAGAGCTGCAATTAGCAGTTTGCTGCTGGGAGAAAATTAAATATACAAAAGAGAAAAAATTGTGATTAAATACACAAAAGAACTCTTTAATCTAGAACTTCAAACATACACTGTTTTGTTGTTTGTACCTCCAGTCACTGAAGATGAGGCCACTGTGCTCAGGATACAAATATATCACAAACGAAGTACACCTACCACTCTCTGTTCTCTTCTTTGACCATAGAGCCTCATGCTTTTATTTTCTCCTGCCTATGTAACTTTGCCCTAATTTCTAGCTCTGTTATTATCCTCTCATTGCTTTGGGTCAGAGGCATGTGTTTTTCCTCCTGTTTGAGATTCATGTCTATAGTCCAGGTCAAGGAGAAAAACATGTTTAAAAGCAATGTGTTTAATGAACTTTACTGCAATTTTTACTTTAACAGCAAAATATAGAATAAATAGAAAAACCTGTTGTCAGAAAATATGTTGTTAGGTATTACACTGAATTAATTACTATTATTTTTAAATCCTAACAAAGATTTTTTTCTGAAAGATATACAAGTATCTGCCAAAGCCCGAGTCCATGGATATACACCAGGACTTCTCTGTGGACTTTTTTTTTTTTTTAGTAGTATATGAAATTTGGTCTTTCTGCCACATTTATGCCACATTTTCCTCTTCAGTTTTTCAGTATTTGGCCTGTAAAAATTTTACTGCCTTCAGCCTGTTGGCTCACACACCATGCAACTCCAGCCTGGCAGTAATGAGTAAACCACAGCCAGAACTGCTTACTTCACGACCACTGACACTCAGCAGATGTGAGTAATTCTCTGAACCCTGTGAGGATATAAGGTTATGGTTGGCTTGAATATTCTTCCTTTTTTCCCCCTCCAAAAAATAAAGGTTGGTTGTACCATCTTCTGATATATTCAGTGATGGCTATCACATAAATTGAATAGCTCTCCCTCTCTCCTTTATGCAAACATATACACATTTATCTTACTCCTTTCTCTATTTTTTTCTCCTACTGCATCACTTCCTTCCCAGCCTTGTGTTTATTCCTGCTGTTTTATAATGTACCTTATTCAACTCTCTTGAGTCTCTTTAAGGATGGAGAAAAATGAGAACCTCCTCACACTTTATGGGTGTGATTCTATAAATACTATACAGGGACATGACTTTTCACTCTGTATTTTTCTTCAGCTGAAAGCCAAGTTGGATCTGAAAACACAGATCAGTTCAGGCTTAGCAACAGGGGGGAAAAAAAGGCAGGCAACAACAAAATATCTGACCAAATATGCAAATTAGTTTCTGTAAAAAGAATGATAGATGAGGGTTTGTGAGGCCAGAAAAAAATATGAGTAAGGAGGAGTATGATGGAAGGCCATCACATCACAGATACAAAACTTGTAAAAGATGAGACCTTAGCTAACACAGGAACCAGAGGCATTATACTGACCACGCCATTTGAACACAACAGGATGTGAGGGGATCTTCACACAACATCTGTTGGCAAGACAGGGTAGGCCTTTGATCACAGCGATGCATTAGGGATGGCCAGAATTTATACTGGTTCAAAAGACAACTGGACAATTTTACAGGAAAAAAACCCATCCATGTCCTGTGATGTCTGCACTGATCACAGTACTAAAAGAAAACACCACTGTGTATTTGCTCTGTGCAGCTCCCTAGTTGCTATCATTGGACATGAAAGAAGAAAGATGATGCACAGACAGCAGACTTTTGTCTGAAGGATAAAGTAACCCTGAGGCACATTCACAGGTTATGTGGAGTTTGAGAGTTTGCTCTGCTGGATTCAGACCAGCACAGCATCATCTTATGCCAGAAGAACTCTCTGTTCTGTGGTCTAAGGTAGCACAGATATTTCAAATGAGCTCTTCCAATGTAACACCTGTGTAACTGCAGATTTTCCACTGCAAACATTCAAAATCATGAGTTACATAATTTTATAACTGGCTAGAGGTGCCGGAGTGCATTCAAGCACTGCCTGTGCCCAAACATACTTAAACAACACAAATCACATGGAAATGCTTCATGTATTAGAAGTGCATGACAGAATGTAAGTTTTACATTCACACAGATTCACTTGGAGAAGGGGTGGTGGCAATTTTGAGGTGCTCCAACGTTTCTACAATTGCAACTGCAGTACAGAGAGAAGATCAAATATCAGTCCTTTCAAAAAATTTTGTACCCTTGTAAAAAGTCTACATATACATTAAGACTTGAGCTTTGAATTTTGGAAATCAATTGCCAAAACCTACAGTATCTACCTGGACAGGTCTAGCTTGTCTTTCAGCATCCATCACAAACTTCCTTTCTTCTTTCAAGTCTTAGAGGGTGGTCTGCCAATTGAAATGTTTACTCATACTATTTAGGTGGGTGCTGGAATACTAAACAGTGCTGTTCTCTACATGAAACGTTTTCTACATGGGAAAATGTATATGGAACTAATTTTTCCCTCTATTTTTTAGAGGGCAGTTTGCTGAAAATAAATATTGTTGAAACAGCCCTGCTTCTGGGTTAGGCATTTCACCAGAACAGGCCCATCAACTACATGTACTCTAAATTCACATGAAAAAATTCTTCCGCTATTCAATCAACAAGATGTTCCAATTTTAGGTATCTCAAGAGAATGTGTTTTTTCCTTGCCCGTTTTAACCTTTTTTGATGCACATTTGACATATTTTCTTCCCTACTGTTAGTATTATAGTAGTGCAAAGACAGGGATCTAAACACTCTTAGCAGCAGCGAAGTTTTGTTACATTCAAATTAAATTTCTCTGAGACATGAAAATTATTTGTGGCAAGCAATACAGAGCTCTGTACTAAATAACAACATTACAAATAACAGCTGCCCTCAAGCAATAGAAATATACTTCCATCTGCACTATTAAAAAGTAGTTTAGTCCCTTCATAGGGAAAAAATAACCCCAAACACCACAGGTTGAAAGGTACAGCCCATAGCAACAAAAAACCTCTTAAGTTTTTTTTCTAAGGAATTACCAAGAATTAAGGTGGTATTTTCCTCCTTCCTGATTTTTACCCCTCTAGCATGGCCCAGTGGAGGCAGACACAGTGTGTCATTTGGGGAGAGCAACACCTCTACAGAATCCTTTCAACTTATCCAGCAGCTGGACACAGCCCTGATCAAAATTGCATTCACAGTCCAACAAGTTCATCCAGCCAAAAACCAAAGTCTTTAGCTTAAACACAACAAACAGAACACGCAGTGCAGACCCAGAATGTGAATCCAATTGCTTAAAATAAAACAATTACAACAAAATATACAAAGAAATATTCACAGAAAATACATCAGCTTAAAAAAAATTCTATCAAATACAGCATGCAACTGACTCCCAGACACATGATGTGGCCTACTTCTGTAATTCACCACTATTTACTATTTAAAATGAAGGAAAGTCTGTTAACTTTTAAGAAGATGAAAGCAGCAACAGTCTTCAATTTTTCAGAACCACATTCAGAGCCATTATAGAAATTATGATCACATCACAACATAAAAATTCAGGCAAAGCAAAAAAACCATTCCTGAGTCACCCCATTTTAAAACATTCAAGAACTTTTGAGCTCAAAGCCCAAGAAATGAAGATATGTTACTTTTCTGTAGGTTAGCTAAGATGTTTTAACAAAAATTTTGAATTAAACAGATGCTAAACTTGTTCAGATAACAATTATTTCAAATTAGGAGTGGTTTACTTGAATTTAAGTTTGTAAAAGCACATTTTTAAGCTACCTAGCTATGCTCAAAACACAGTGAGTGTTTACACAGAGTTCTGCACCAGCTCAGCCTCATCTAGGCATCACCTTTCAGAAAAGCAGCACCTCTGTGTAGCTATACATCGTCCCCAGAAAAATGGTCCTACATACTCCTGTCTTTGCCTTTCTAAAAATCTTCTCCTACTCTTCAAATACATAACCCCATACTCCTTACAGGTTGCCAAACAACTTCTCTGTCTCCTGCCTGCACAGGAATAAATCAACTCCAAATGAATGTGTCCACACTTCATGCAGCATAGAAGCTAGCCTCAGCAGCTTTGATCCACAAAGCTGTAGCTTGTGTTCCCAAGAAAGGTTCATGCAGATATAAAGGGATACAGCCAGCAGCACCATCCCAGCTGACACTACCGGCTGCATGAGGCCTCTCCTCCTATTTTATCCAGTATAAAGACAAACTACTTATGGTCAATATGTTTAACTTCAAACTGTATCAAAGGAGGGAGTTTTAATGCAGTGAGATATGTGACAGCTGAGAGCTGGAGTGCATACAGCCTCTTCTCCCAACTCATTCACACAGGGTCATTACAGGCATAAACTGTGTATGAAAGCAGCTCTGTCTCTCAGAGCTTATACTTCCTGGCTCCTCTCAGCGTATCAGAGAGCAGAGAACACATCATGCTCCTGAAACTATTAATATGGATGGCTTCCTCACAGCCATCATGTTCATTTTTACAGCTTAGATCAGTATTATTTTAAAAAGGGAACAAACATGAAATGACAATTTAAATGAAATGAAGCCAATAAACATATAGCTTCTAGCCTTGTTAAAGCATCTACTTTTTTCTACTTTAAGAAGACTTTTAAATACATGCTTCAGCTTTCTGTTGGTAACAAGTTTCAGCACTGGTCCAACCCAGAATGTGTGGTTTACCAAGCCAAAAGCAAAAAAGACCAAAAAACACTCGCTGCCACTAACAGGGACCTTGAAGCAAGGGCACACAAAGAAAATATTCATGATCAGCAGACTCTTAAATTGCATACAGAATAGCATTCATCTAAACAGCATTATTTCAGGGTTTGGGTACAGATTTTTTGCATTATGAGGCCCAAATGCAGTTCCAGTAGGGAACATACATCTGTCAGTCTGCAGACAAGAGTCATTACCACCACAGTGTGCTTGGATGCACTCTCCCAATCTGCAAACAGGTGCATGTTTTCATGCATGGACACAACCTCCTTAGGGAAGAATATGGTCCTGAAAACTTAGAACTACTGAACTCTTCTCTCCTGAAATTACTATAAGGGAGTTGATAAAAACCCAACAGCTCTTTGTGTAGACGCAAATAACTATATATAGTCTGAAAACAAAGTCATGCTTTATTAGTAGCCAAGTCTATGAGTTGCTAAAAATTACTGCGGATTTGTAGCAAGAAGCAGGCCAACCAAGATAAATGGCAAAAATGAAGAAATAAGATCTTTCAGGTTTGAAAGATCACATACAGCTCTAAAGCATGCATAACCTGGACTTAGTGTAGGAAGTGCTAAGAATTGCTGAACTTATAATTACTCAATTGTGTAAATCATATTAGACAACCTGAGAGCAAAGGATGGTTGCCACACATGGTACAGGGGGGAATGCTGGCAAGTGGAGAACAATTAAACAGCCCCTGCAGGAAACTGAGCCAGGTAATTACCGCTTTTGAACATTGAAGACCAGTAGTGATGTAAAGAATACAGCACAAAATTAACATGTCTACTGTGCCCATGACTGTATTCATATAGTAATTATACAGTTCAGTTTATCTCACATAGTGCAGATAATTTGGAGGTCTTCTTGACTCCTTTAGATAGTGTCCTCAAAGGGAAAAATATAATTAATATTTTTAATTTGTTTGCATCCGAATTAATACTTCAAGGCCCGAGCAAAATTGTTACTTGAATCTGGCTTTCCTCTGAGAAAGCAGATGGGAGGAGTGAATAAACTGGAATGAGGCAAAGGGACTTGAAAAGTTCAAATTCAGGTGCAGTAACAATATCCCCATTAAAAGCTCACTGTAAAACACTGAGCTGGCCTGTATGATCCCCATAGCCATTGCAAAGGGCAGTGGCATGAACAGATGTACAAACTGCCAAGGAATGCCACTGACACATGTTGCAAATCCTAGCTAGATGTGACACCAACACTTTACAAAAGATACCTTTAACAAAATCGACATGATTACCAAGTTCCTTTAATATTCAGTCCTGAGATGCTCTCACTGTCCCAAGTGCAAAGCCATTCTGTTTATGGTACTAATGCAGGAGTAGAAGTTCTGTAAGTTGAGGTTTTGTGTTTAATTTTCTATTTAACCTTTCAGCACAAAATATAAAATTGCACCCACTAGTAATCATGACTCATTTGTAACACAGAGTCTGTTGTAAATTATCCCATGCATTGTTATTGCTATTCCTGGTTGGCATTTAATATATCAATAAGCATGGCTTGTTTCCATCAAAACAATTTAATTATATTTTGTCAAGATACAAACTCAAAAGAAAGACAATACATTCATTAAAAAGACCCAATTCTTTTTGTGGTGTTCTTCAGATTTCACAGTGTGCTATTACAGATGAAACAACATTTGAAATCTAAGCAGGGTTCAGGCAGAACCCTGAATTAAAGATGGTGGTATATTTGTTTGTTGGGGTTTTTTAATCCTATCTAATTTGGTTTCATTATGTGAAGGAGAAAAATCAAACAGCATCTATTTAATCTTTCAGAGCCTAGGCAACATACAACAGCAAAGGCCTCATGAAGTAAAAGCAGATGGACTACATTATGCATGTGCCCAAGCATTTTAGGAAAGCAGAAGAATTCCTGGGCAGGGGCGACCATAGAAAAACTTGGTTCTCTTGTGTAAACAGTGTTTTCCCCAACAGCTGTATTCCCCTTCCTGTTTATTCTTCACTTCTGCAGAATTCTCTCAGTTCACTCACATCTGTATTTCATTTATTTTTAAAAAATATTTCTTTAGCTATCCTCCTAGCCTTTTCAGATTATTAAGGCTGAGGGAATTTTCCAAATCTCATTTCTCTTTTTGCAGCCTACTCTGTCATATTTTTTGCACTTCATTTAGGTTCTGAATTCACAAAGTGATCCACATGGGTAACAGGCTTTGCCCACATAGACCAGCTTGCAGGGTTTGAGTTTTCATGTGAGCAGTAGAAATTGTCTAGGCAATCACCTCTTCTTTCCCATTTTCAGGATAATAGTTCAGAAAACAGTGTTCAGTTATTCCTATATTTTTAAAATCCAATATTAAATTTAGTATTTACACATTTCTGTCATTATTAGACATGAGAAAATTGCTGGAGCCTAATTTTATTACAAATTTGAAAAAGTCTTTTTAATACTGGGACCAAAACCAATTGTTACATAAAAGTTAAGACTATTGATTTAATTAATTGATTTTTTTAAAGAATATTTGTTGTACTTTGAAACATTTTATATTCTGCTATTAAGGTGAACAGAGTTTTTTAGGATCTGTGTGATACATCTGCCTACCTTTTCTCAAAATAAATACAACTCCAAAAATGTAGAAGTAACCCAAATTATTTCAGCAAGGTTACATGAAACAAAGCTGTTAGAAAAATATATTGTATCTGTAGTCTAGCACTTAATTTCATTTCACTTTAAAGTCATTTTTCAGAGTCTCACCTCACACTTTTCTTTCTTAAAAATAACTGAAGAGATGATGAACCATTTCTCAAGTGCAAGCATTAATCTCTGGAAGCAACCATATTCTACAAGCAATATGTCTAAAGATGATGTAATCTGTTCCAAGAAGCCTGCTTCTATTTTTAAGTGGCATACTCTTATTATGCTTTTAAAAGGGCATCTCCATCACACATTGTTACTTTGCTTTTAACTCAGTAACAATCATCAGTGATATTTAATATACACGAAATGGCTTCAGAAAATAATTGATTTTGTATCATTATGTACTCTGACTCTTACAAATTGTACTTGAAATGGTAATTTCAAGTTGTAAGACTATAAAATGCTTTTACTGTGAAGAACATTTCTTCTAAAGGTTACGTTTTCAAAAGAGGTACATCTTTCCTAAACGCCTTAAAATGCTTGAGCATTTTGTAAGTGAGATCTTATAATGTTCTGGCTTCTCCGCTTAATGTTACTAAATATGATACTGGAGAAGCTGGAAATAACATTACAGCAGAAACTCCTCAAAGAAACCATGCTCAGCACTGGAACTCCATTTGCTTTTACAGGGAGAGGCAATAATCACAAAGCAACAACTACAATTGCGATTGAAAAACACTTTTTTTACTTTGTTTTTCACTACCCTAATTTCTAGGTATACCTCCTAAATTTAGTACTTCCAATGCCATATATTTTCATATTAAAAAACCTGACTTTAAAACCCATGTTCTAACTGCCATTCCTGACCAGAATGAAACCAAACCTACTCTTGATGGCAGAGGCATGTCACAAGAAGTGATATGTGTAGGTGTTGCTTATCATCATTTCAAAAGAGCAGGTTGTTATCTCCATGTCTGCTATCACATTGCTACACTAAGATGTGGATCTCAGAGTGCAGTTTGACATCATCTTACTAATTTTAGAGGAGACACAGCTACCTTGCAGAGAGTATTATTGAATCTCCTGATGTTCACCTATTCTTCTAGCATGTAGCAGCAGCAATCCAAATCACCAAAGAGAATAGGTGGGTGATTTTTTAAAGGAAAATTTTGAATCAAGACTGATAAAAATCGTATCTATCAATGTGATAGACTTTACTATCCCAAATTCCTAGCAGGTATTATGAAAGCCATCACTCTTTTTTTCATATTACATCTACATGCCACACATCTCATATCCAGTGTATGGTCTACTAAAGGAACTCAGATCTTTGACACACCCAGAGCACAAACACCAACCTATGCTTTCTATATGCAGGGGCCTATATTATCGTCACCTCAAGATAAACATGTTTTAAGTTTTTCAGATTAAGTTGAAATGCAATGGGAGAGTATCACCTAATATCTAACAGAGATTACTACTGTCTAAATTTTTAAAATTGTTTTTGTTAATTTTTAAAACTCAAGGTTGGTCAACAGTAACTAATCTGGCTCTAAACATCCATCAATTACATTGCTATTTGTTACTACAACAATAGAGTATTTATTTTACACCATTGTGACTGTCATGGCCAAAGACATTTTTCTCTAAGATGCTGGTGTACTTTGTTGGAAAACCAAAAGAGTTTCCAGCTTAATATCATTTGCAGATGCAAACAGCATTAGCATATATTCTCTTGGTTGGCTTTTAATAACTGAACAAGAACATGACCAACAAACAGCACCACAAAACTTCTAAGAGGGTCACCCTCAAATGACTTGTTTTATTAGATATAGAAAAACACTTGGAAAATATATTACAGCAGTAAAGATTTCGTCCTGTCAGGAACAGAGTTTAGTTGATCTTTAAGTTGTTTTCCATCTTTAAATTCTATGATCTTCTGAAACTTTGTTTACCGTTCCTCAGCCAATATTCTCAACTCTCAGCTCCTGAGAGCTCTTATTTTTCTAGGAAAGTTAAATGCACTTTTCCAGTAATCACGCATAAGGAACTGCAACAATACAGATTTGCAATTTGTTTTCCATTAAAAGAACAATTTGATAAAAAATGCAAAAATTTAAGAAAACCCAACACATAATGCTATTTATGTTATTGATGTTATTTATAAACCTGTGTTTTTACCCGCTCTTCAGTTTGCTAGCTTCTAAATGCCTACGGATTTCCTTCTTACTTTATTTTTACCAGAAACTGAAATTTAGTAATTTAGTTTCCAAGGATGAGAACTGCCAAGTCTGTTCTTACTTCAAAGATCAGCTTCATATTTGTTTTTTCTCCTTAGGCTTTTTACATTTTTTGCAGCTTTTGGAGAGTTTTCAAAAGTAACAGGGAATTAAAAAAAATTAAAACAATACCCCAGCACATTTCCACAGTGCCTTTAGGTTTGCTGGGCTGTTTGCAGCTGGTGTTAATAGACAAGGGAGGAGTAGATGATGCTGTGGTACAGCACCTTTATCATCACACAAGCCAGAATGCCCTCATGCCCAGCAATAATAACTGGCAAGGGGACAGCAGGAGAACAGAGTTACAGGTCCTGAGCCTTCCTGACACACTGCAGCAGATACATCTTAGCCATTGCTTAGACATAGCTGAGACCTTTGCAATGAATAGTCAGTGTTTCCCTTCTGACCCTTTAACCAATAGATTCGTATCTTCATTATTTCCCATCTATCCACAGAAGCTTTAACTTTTAAGAAATAAGACATTCAAGGAAAGCTTGCACAGGTCATCCACTCCCTACATTGGTACATTTATAACAACAGTAGTTTAAGTTATTGTTATTATGAGTTCTTGTTGAACTTTTCCTTCTTCCCACTTTCCCTTCCTCTTGACAGATTTATCTTTAAAATGACATTTAACAGCATTAGCTTCAAGTATATGAAGGGTTACAACTAGAAAGAACTGGAGATAAACTGTATCCAAACAACTCAGCTGCAAGCTTGCAAGTTCTCAACATCTGCATGCAAACCAAGAGTCACACTAAGGTGCAGTGTAGTTTGTCTCAGGGAGCCCAGCATGGCCACTGGGTATTTACAAAGATACTCCAGCTTTGATTCAAGCCTTATAATGAAGGGGAAACAGAGGAGTTTAAGAATGATGGAAGCGAAAAACAAATACAGAAATGATCAATCAGCTTTATCAATGTAGCTTGATAAACAACCTATCATGTCACAGATGCAATCTTCTCATAGCCTAAAGTCAGCATGACATTTTTTTCAGCTCTCACTTTTTACTTCTTAGGGAAGGCACTGAAATGTACAGGTTTGATGAGAAAGTCTATATTGAGTTGTACATGCATCTGAGCCAAGTAAAATTGCCAAGCCAATTGCACAGCCAAGTAAAACTGAACAGCACATCCTCCTGTGTTCCTGTAGGCTGCACATAGAAGGCTGTTGCCTGGTCTCACAATTTACCACTACACACTCTGTTTCATTCCTGCTCAGAAAATGCATGGAAAAGCTTAACCTTTTCAGAACTGTAAGGACACCAGCACTTGGGCCATTTGGTGTACATTTTTACAACAGTACAGTCTCTGGACAGATAAAAGAGACCAGATTTAAGAACTCTAAAAACCTGATTAGTGTGGAGAATTTGGTAAAAGGATATTAGTTCATTAAAATTTTCCCATATATCTCAACACTGTTTAGATGCTCTCAAGGAACACTTCAAACTCTTGTCTTGGGATGGAAGACCTCTATAACCAGAACAGCACTGGATTGTTCATAAAAACTGCTAATAGAAAAAAAAAAAGTTACACAGCTTTTATAGAACTCTGCAGGGAAAAGTAAATACCTATTTCCTTAGTTTGACTCAAGTAGCTACAATTACATAGATATCTTCAAACAACAATGTAAAAAGGTTGCTCTGCAGTGTTCTGAGACACTCAAAGGGGTAGTGTTGCTGGGTCTTGCATACTTAGACTGACGCCTTAAGAACAGCATTAGAAAATTCTTTCAAGTACCTCATTGTTTTGAAAGAGAGCTACAAAAATGTCAGTGTTTTAACTCAGATTTTATCAGCTCTGAAAATACTGACTCAACTATTGATCTTTTAGCCTGAGCTTTTCTGAAGGAAGGTATGAAAAACCCATCTGGATTGATTTAGCTTTGGTCTCCAAAAACAAGTACCATATCTGTATATATAACGATACATTAAGGATTACATTATAAAAGGCTACATACTTGAAAAACAGTCCTTTAACTACATGATATAAATAGTGTTGATGAACTAGGTGCAGTAAAGATCATTAAACCAGCACTGTTTACTGGAAACAAAAAAAAGAAGTTTACTGAAGAAATACTTTGAATTTTTACAATCAGAAGTCTGAAGAAAACTTTCTTTCAAGTGCTCTGACAGGATCAGCTTCACTAACTACTTGGTGGTGTATCATTCAACATGCAGCTCCAGCTAAAAATGCTTCTCTCTGGCAATGGTATATTTAAGAACCAAAAACGTTACAAAAATAATTGTAACATTATTTGCAACACAAAACTAGCATGACTTCTTAAATTGCTACAGATCCAAAATAACCCCTAAAACCTCAGCATTACACTGCCACACTATGGCACAATTAAGATCTGCAAGCAAAAATGGAAAAAAAAAGACAAAAACTCTACTTTAATTATTTAGGACTACAATATCCACCATTAATTTCTGTAAAGTACTAAAAACAAACTTCAATCTTGCTCAGCAACAGCTACTAGGAACATTATGCTTGAGGATTTTATTTCAGTATTTTTTTTCCCCCGATTAAAAAAGAAAAAGCTAACTTTCTGCAAGTATTAAATCTTCAAAGACTAGTTTGATATGCCTGTTGCACAGATGGGATATGTGGGGAAGCAGATACCAGGGGCATTTCTTTACTTTGTTGGCTACAAAATGTAGAGCTTTTTGTTCTCTGCATTACAATGTGAACTGAAAGGTTTTCAGTTGACAGCCAGTTGGAGAAGAAAAATGTTCAAAAGACTTTAAACTTTGGTCTTTTTTTAACTATTTGAGGTCATGCTACAGAATCTTATAATCTAGTTTTATTTTTTTATGTCAGAATGTAATTTATTTCAGACTAAGAAATATTTAAAAACACTTAGTATTTCCACATTTTTGCTACTATGTTTTGTAAGAACTTGAAAAGAAATTCCTTTTCTTTTGCTGACCTTGAAGCACAGCAACCCAAGTCTGAAATTTCACATCTAAGTTTTTATCTACAGCAGCTCACTGCACATACCATATATTTTAATCACTTCATCATTTATATAATTTATGCTTTCCACAGCATTTGTTTTGCAGTAAAGTTCTAAATCAGTTTTCAATGACCATTACCAGTATTGCTTTATTCATTTGAACATTCCATTTTTAAGTGTTTTCCTAATAAATCAAAAATTACACTTAAGCAACCAGCTGAGGCCAAGACCATACAAATTATTTTACCTGCAAGAACTTGCCATTACAAATATTTCTCATCAGGCATAATAAAATATATAACTGGTGCCACAAAAGACTTACAGGAACACCCTGTACTGAAGCATTAAATAAAGATTAGATGACTAACTTAGATGACTAACTGGGGTACTACTTGTTCCATCCCTTTCTTAATTGCTATTGTCACCAATTCGGTTTACAAAAAATTGCAGAGCTAGATGCATGCCAGTCCTTTCCTGTTAGGATGGTTTATTCAAGCTTTTCAAATCCCCAATTACATATCTTTCATATTCAAACACTTTCAGTTACAGACTGCTTAGGCCAATTAACAGGGTTTTCTCTTTTGTAGATTACCTATCTCCAAGCCATATACATATACACTTAAATACAATTTCTGTTATTAGACCCCCGCTTTCAATTATGACACAATTTCTGTAAATTTTTACTGCCTTTACTCAAAGCATGAGTCACTTGTTTATACCTAAGATCCTAAGTCTTCCTGATAGCCAGCATCTATAAACAGCCAACTGTGAACATTATAGAATTTTAACAAACTTGGCTCTAGGGCACTAGAAAAAGTGAAGGTCTCCTGTGCATTCCTGAACTGTGACACGATCAGCCTAAATAAATTATATACTCTCACCTGGTAGCAAAACTGCAGCATACCACCTAGGACTTGTGATTTTCCAAGCCTTTTGGGAGGGGAGGAGTTTAGCAAACTTGAGTGACACTGAATGAAGACTATTTATGGAGAGTGCCTCCTTAGCAGTTTCAGTGTTTAGCAGTTGCCAAAGAATCAAGCTGAACTGCATAAGTAACCTAAAAATAAGTTCCAAATTTGCAACTCCTCCCCAAAACCTAATGATAGTGAATTTTGAAAATGTTGGTCTTTAATTGCCCTCAAAAACTAGCAGCAGATAGTAGAGGACTCTTCTGTTATTTTTAGTTGCAAAAATCAGTATTCCCTCTCCCCTCTGACAGCAGACATATCTTCTTCTATTAGTCATTCAAGCCTCACTGCTAAGTATTCAAAATTAGATAACCTTCTTCAAAAATATATATTATTTAAATTATAAAGATGCACGCTGAAGTTGAAGTTGAATATACTACTGAAAAATGCCTTTCCTTACAGCCCACAAAGAAGAGATTAGTTAGGATAAATGGCATCCTTACTGCTTCTTGATTACACCCTCATCGGAATAATCAAACCATGCTCCATTGTCATTCATTAGGCAACCCCTTCTAGTATGGGAAATAGAAAAGGCAGAAAACTCTCAAAAGCTGTGTGAAAGCAAATCTCAGAATGCAAGAATGCTGAAGATGATGACGTTTATGAAATAAAACCTCTAAGACCATCATACCTGCAGCCCCGTCCCGTGATTGCTGTATACATAATGTATATATCATATTAATAACCACAGATAATACAACATTCTAGGAAGCTAGAGGAAACCTCATACCTTCCTGAACTTTTCCATCTGCTTATAAAGATCTGGATCCAGCTCCTGAGACACATCTTTCATCCAGAGTAGAGCTCCTCTGTATTCAGTCCGATACTGCTCCATTCTGTTCACTGTCAGCCACGTGTCTGAGATGGCCCTGTATCTGAAAGTCTCCACTTCTTGATACAATCTACTGAGAGGAGTACGGAGTGCTAATCTGGAAGAAGGCATGAAGGAAAGAGAGGAACATGTTAAACATGTTGTTCTACAAAGGATTAATACAACTCCTGACAGTTCACTAGCACTCAAAATAAACATACTCAGCCAACACAATTTTATTTTAGTGTTTGTGTATGTTCAGATGATTCTACCATCTGGTTGGAGGTACACATGAAACAGAATAATTTTGAATTAATATTTGTTTGCAACCCTATCTGTTAAAATAGCAACTTTTCAATGAGATGTGAGTGGAAAAGAAACCTCTTCTACTGTGCCTATGTATTTTAGTTTGAGAAGCCACTTGTATGTTATTACCATTCCTCTTCACAAATTTCATGTAACAATTATAAAAGTACACCCAAGGTAATTTATTACTGAAAAAGTATCACAGATGTATCAGGAATGTCATGCTAAACATCACAATAAACCATTAGCCTTTCAGTCTTCAAATGTAAATGTAAATAAGTCATCTGCAAGGTAGACAATTATCCGAGTTTTTTCTTTGGGTTTTTTTTTTTTTACTGGAACAATTCCTTTAAAGGACATTTACCTTTTGGAAGATTTAGATAACTAAATGTTTCTTCTGGCAAACACACTTTGGAAAGGCAGTAGGGGACACTGTTGTCCTCCCTATGCCACCATTCAGCTCCTAATGGGATCTCAACACTAGACAGGATTACTCCTTTTCTTTGCTTCCTCCTGCTGCTTCTGCCTTCCTCTTGGTCTCCAGCAGAACCTCACTGGAATGGCTTCAATCAGTTCCACACCAGCAGAGACATAGTTTAATGTGCTACGAAGTCCCTTGGCATAAGAGACTTTCTAATTTTGACTTCAGTAGCCCAAGAAATGTCTTCGTGATCTCCAGCTACTGAGCTAGCTATGAGCATGAAACATAAATAAAAGCAGTCTCAACTTCAATAAGAGTGTGAGGACAGCTCAAAATCAGAAAGGTAAGTGGTTTATTTTTATGTGAATTTATTTTAAAATTTGCCTTAATGTATTGAGCAAGAGCTATAAGAACATGTTAATTAATTATGACTTGTTTTTTTCCACTATGTTTTTTCTCATTCCACAAATTCTTACCCAGATATCCAAAGGAAAGTTTAGTTTATATAGATATGCATTGAGATTTCTATTAACAGTTAAGTTTCATAGAGAAGGAAGTCATCAAGAAGGAAGTCATCAGCACTTTTGCTCAAAGGTGCCTTTCATGGGTTTTAAAGATCCCAGTCATGACTATTATGGGAGGTGCTAATGACCAAACTCTAGCCCAAGATAAACATATGAAACTCTCAGTGCTCTGTATGCTATGCTTTATTTTGAGCCAAACAACTGCACGGCTAAGATAGAAAATATCACAGTAGTTAAAAGCCCTCCCAAAATCCAGTAAAACATAATGGAACAGAATTACCCTTTGGGAGTGATGGTGAATTTCATACTTTCATAGTCCTAATGCTATGAAAAAGAGCACCACAATACTTATAATCCCATCAGGTAATGTTACTTTTAAATTTCTAGAGCAATCACTGAGATATCAGTGAGACATCAAGGACTCTGGTTAACAGCAGGTGTTAGTGTGCTTGTGTATCCATCAGGATTCCTTACCTTTTACTTGCCCCTACATGACCTTTGTAGGGATCTAGGATCTTCTCTCAGGGGGACTCTACACCAAAGTTCAAGCAGAAGATGGCATTCAGACTCCTCCTTTCTCCTCTGTCTAGTTGAAGTATGAGACTTGATGGCCCAGAAAAAAGTATTCCCTTACTCATTCCCTCCCTCGCAGGACCCAGAAACCTCCACAATGAGCCTGCTGCAGCATTTCTCTGCAGAGTGAGAACTGCCACCAACCAGGAAAGGGACCTGACATCAGCTCGTTTACAACCCTACTGCTGGAAAGGCCATGGAGATGCTCCAGTGCAACTTTAGAACTACTGAACTGAACGGGCACAGGCAGGGGGTCTGAAGATACAGGCATAGCAGGTCCATAAGACAAAAAGCAGCATCAGGCAAAATTCAAGAAACTGCCAATACTACAGCAGATTTTGTCAATAATTTTCCTATCAATTGGTTCCTCAAACATTTGAAATGGTCAAATGAATTATGACATTGGTGAATCAATTACCAGTATCACAAGTAATCAGACAAATCAGACAGCAATGTTGACCCATATACCTTTGCTGAGAAGAAAAGCAGAGGGCCTTTCCTGTAGCTTGCATCATTTTTCCTGCTCTTGTTTTATCCTGAGAACCCTGTGATCGAAGAAATTTCCCCAATTCATTTTCTTCCTGAGACAGAACTAACAAAAAATAAATGAGTTGTCAAATATGTTATTTAATTGGTTCCTAACAGCATTAAAACTGGCCTAACATCAAACAGTTTAAGTCACTTTAGGTCTAAGCAGCTAAGAAAAATAAATAATTCACAGAATTCCTGCATTTAGTAAACAGACAACCTGATTCATTTGAGACATTTGCGGATATACTTAACAAGAATCACAAAATTCCATCAGCACCAAAAGACAACAGGAAAAATGTGCTATTTCTTTCTTTAAAAGAAAAAGTTACATTGATTATATTACAAAAAGGGCCATCTTGATTGCAGTAACTTTCAATGTTGGGTTTTCTGGGTTCTGTCTGGTTTGGTAGGTTGGTTTTCAATCCTTTTTTACCACTTGGACTGCCTCAGCTGATAGCATACTTTTATTGAAGCTAATTCCAAGTTGTACTAACCAAAACTCATTCACTTGCTTTTCTCTTGCTCACCATTTTTCATGCTTGACTACATAAATTTCACATGCAAAATCTAATACTTCATTTTAAAGAACATTTACTTTCAAATTACTTGGCAAGATTACTTGACAACTTTAACATTCTGTAACTCAAACACTGTATTTCAACTATCTGAAACACATCTACCTCAAAGTAACTGATGATTTTTATATGAAATGGTTTTACACTGAATTGTTGACTGCTTCTAAACTGGAACCATGGACGTTAAAGACCCTTACAAATGCATTTCATGATGCCCTAATCTCTTTGTCTTTTAAAGCAGTGATCTCCCATAGTACCAATGTCAATCGACTGTCAAGAGGGAGAATGGCCTCCAACAATGACAGAAGATCTCTTGAAGCTCTCTTGCCATTTTTCAAAATGGCAACAGTGAACTCCAATGTAGACTCAGTACTCTTTGGTAGAAGATGCACATCTGCATCTGATGGAAAGATTTGCATCAGATTTCACCTGCCAGTTCTTTAACTTGATAGACTACTATTTCGTATTTTAATTTAACCTCCTGATTCTGAAACATTCTCTGACTTTCTTGGGATAAAGAAAAATGAAAGGCTCAAGAAAATATGGATAACAATCAACAAAAATACAGTACATTGGAAGATGATTTCAGAGCTGGAATCTCTCCTTCAGGCCAGAAATCAAACAATATGGCCTGCATAGAACCTTTAGAGGACATTTAACACAACTTGCTGTTTGAAACTTCCCAAATTAGGTGGCCATCTCTCACTAATGATTGTCACTAATTAATTTTAGTAATTATTAATACAGCTTTTATAATCAAGTCAGCTTTATCAAATTCATCATAATAGCATAGGTTACTTAGTTATAAAACAGTAATAAGCCAAAAATTCTTCATCAGCAATTCTGATTAGAAAAAAAAAAAAACAACCCAAAATACTAAAACAGTTTAGAAAGGAGTTATGATTCCTAGACAAGATACTTCTGAATTTAAACAAGTCAACCAAGGGAAAAAAATAATTCAAGAAAACTTTCTCAAGTCATTATTGCTATCACTGCATTGTATCTATATATAAAACTTCAGAGACAGGAAATCTTCAAACAAATAAGCAAATCTGCATTCAGCTGTCTGCAAGGAACATTATCTTTACTTTTGAATAGGATGAAACTAGTAGTTCCCCACTTTCATTTTTACCTTTTCATTTGTTCAATGAATCCATAATGCAGACCTTATCATTTTAACTACTGTGTTTGATCATACTTACAACAAATCCTTTTTTGATACAGTTCAATTGCTTTCAGTAACTCCATACACGTTCTCTGAATAGAATGGAACAGCTGATATTGAAACAAAATACACAAAAAATTTGTCAAGTGTATGCAAGAAACACTAAGGAATAAAATACAAGAAAGAAGTTTTTGTAGAAATTATTAGGGAACATTATTTTCCTCTTGAACAATGAGCAACATTTTTGGTATTTCTCTTACAATCGTGCTCCTCCTTCAATTAAATTATTTACTGAAACTAAAGACTGACCAATCATAACTTTACGTAAGGAAAATCAAGAAAAAATAACTTTGGAAACAGATCTATAATAAACAGTCGACAGTTAACCAAACTACTTGTGTTGGGGTTTTTTAGGTGATATCTTTGTATAGATATGAAGAATTACAAATCTGTTCCTAAAAACCTCGTAGTAGAACAGAGTTACCAAAAAACTTATCAATCAATCATTCTCACATGTGGGAATATGCATACTGAATTTTTCACAGACACTGTGAAGTCTAGTGGAACAAACTTGCATAGGTATGGCCAACACAGAAAGTTGCTGGTTTTAACTGAAAGTTTTATTTCATAAAATTCCTAAGCAAGTTTCTAAAGCAGCAGCTCCCAAAGGAAGTAGAGGTAGAAACACAGTCAGTCATGAATATATTTGGAGATTATTTCTAGGAATTACTACTCTTTCTGTCTGCAACTTAAACCTAAACTCTACCATATCAGGTGTTACACAGCTACAAGTAAAAATGGACCACTGGTACAGTTACTGCCTTCTTTCAACGCTGCTTGACTACAAATTTACACAGGTCTTGTCTTTTAAACTGGGAATATGACTTGCAGGAGAGAATTTGTCCAAAACATGCTTATTTCACTTGTGTGAACACAAGTTTCCCTATTTCCAATCCCATCTGAGCTAACAAAGCATCCTTCCTGATGAGTCTGCAACACAGCAGACATGGTAGAAACTCAGATATATATTTAAAAAATATTCTCTCACATATTTCCAGCTTGCTTTACATCAATACTCTTTACTTATAACCCATTGGGAAGACTCCATAGGTAGAACCACCAGGTGATAACTTATTCTGTTCTTGTGTTTGCTGTACTACAGCCTCCTGTAATTTCAGCTAAAACTTAAATAAACTGAGAATCCTATGTCAATATTTTTTTAAAATAACTACAGGAAAGCCAGTAAGGTAAAACATTTACCCTCACAAGAAAATAACACAAAACTTACCTGGACAATAACTGGATTATTACACCTCTGTATTCTACTTCTGTAGTACATCCTCAGTGTTTCACTTTTGAGACAAAGACATTCTATGTCTTAATTTTGTAGAACTTTAACCTGCTTTTTTTTTCCCTCTCTGGGGTTGAGGATACTGTCAGTAGGACTGTATTTGTCTCACAGCAGGATTCCTTCTCTTGGTTTTATTTTACAGACTTTCAGAAGCTTCTCTTGCCATGTCAGAACCCACTAATCTGCTTGAAACCTCGAGAGCAGACTGCACTGTGCACCTTGCTGCTGGGCATATTGCATGTTTTTCTGGTATATGTGGTATTTTATACTTACATAAAAAATGTCAATTGTACACCCAGTTAAATACTATTAGGAAAAAAGCCCAAAACAAATCAACTTAAACTGACATAGGCAAAGGATAAGAATGATGTCTTGACTCCCCTACTAACAAAAGGAGTAAATCTGCCCCAAAACATGAAAATAAATCTGAGATACATTAAGTTCCAAAGTTACAGGGATAAGGGGTTTTGTGTTACAAAATTCCCCTATATTCCCTGAATTTACATAGATACATCTGTCAGAATTTGGAAGAGATATTACACAAAAATTATAAAAATGTATCTATGTATGTTAATATATGCTATGTGCACACACAATAAAGGCTTCCATCAAATTAAAACACTAAAAATTAAGAAACAGAGAACATACATTATGTAAACATTACAAACCTCTAGTTTTGCATCCAGATCTGCATCTGAAGCCACAACATGTTCATCTTCCTTTTTTCCTGTAACTTTTATAAGGGTTTGTTTTGTTTTCCAGTATTTCTGCTGCATTTTATTGACCACAGATTTTTCTTGGCTTTGAGCATATTGATCATAAAATTCTCTTGGATAGTTGCTAGAATATTAACAAACAAAATTTAAAACTTCAATTGGATGCTTTAAAAATAAGTCTAACACAATTAATCTATTTCCATTAAGAATATTTGCATTTGCATGCTGACACATACATTCTAACATGCAGTTCCTCATTATGCATTAATAACAAAGCAACTAAATTACTGTATTTCCCATCCTACTCTGAAAAATAATACACTGACTTCAACTTGAATCTCTTAACCATGCAGGACTGTCTAATGAACAGCTTCAAAGAATTCTTCCCAATGCATTATGAAATGACTTATAGTTCATAGAAACAAATTTTTATTTTGTATCATTAATATGAGAGTTTCAAGTGAACTAGCAGAGTTGCTTAAGCAGGTAGCAATTTTCATACCATTTCAGCACTGTTGGGATTTGACATAGATCATTTTATGAATGGGACGAGACTACTTCTTGCCTTCCTTTTTTGTAATCAAATAAAAAAAGAATTAGAAGAACATTCCTCTCTTTGAGCATGCTGTGTGAAAGACTGATATCTCACATCTCTTTTTATACAACTGGCTACATGACAACTGTGGGTGTATAACAGGTAACCATTTTTTTTCAATTATTAGTTTTCACTGACAAATAATTCTGCATTCCTGCTGCAGACTTAATAAAAAGTGCAATACATAAATTCCACGTTTCACAATATTTAAGCCATACTCAGACAGCTTAATAGAAAATACAAACTTAAAATAAAATCTTGGTGTCTCTCAGGAAGTGTCATTCCATTACCAATTTGTGCAAAAGTACATGCATTTTCCCCTATGTGCATATATAAAAAGCTGTGGTACTCTTTCAGCTTTTTAGAAATACACGATTGCTAAAAATTGCTGCATTGAATACTCTATGAAACTTAAATAGCTTGAGTTTATTTTGGTAAGATACCTTCCACCTGTGAAGTGACAAACTGCGGTGATATTGACCCCTAGTTCAGTTCTGTTTACAACACACAGACTGCTCAGAGATGCTGCCCCAAGAGGTCTTCAAACCCAACATACACATCAAGTCATGCACTGAGACGTGTCCCTGACCATGCAGGGGGGTTAGAACCAGATCATCTGTAAGATCCCTTCCAACCCAGGTCATTCAAACATCCTATGATCCACTGGTTACATGTATCTATATCTACCCTGCGAAGTAATACAGCCATTCTGAAAAAAAAACAAGCCGTTGGTACGCATGTTCCCCTAAAGGGCAGCACATCTACCCTACATAGTTACTAGTGACACAGTTCAACATGAAAAGGAATTTTTTTTCACATAGTTATATTAACTTGCTTTAGTTACTTTAATCAGTAAGTTAGGTGACAGCATCTTAATCACCAAAGAGATGGCAAGAAATCAAACTGGAAGTGAGCGGGGACATAATTTATATTATACAGAGCACTTCATGGCTTCTTCACCAAACTTGAAAAGCAAAGATATTTACCCACTTAATTCTACACAAATAATAGTTCCAAGAGTTTAATTTATCAATTAACATTAGAAATAAAGATATTTTGATGCTACAGCAGAAAATAAAACACATTTACAAAACATGCCACATTTTATTTGAAATTCTGTACAAACAAGCCATTAGACAGACAGCCTATCAAGTTGGGTGAAGATTATATTGACCTGATACATCCTGCACCTTTAAACTACAAAATTTAAAACATTTAATGAGTAAAAAAATCCTCTTGCATTATGAGAAAATACAAGAGTTTAATAAAAATAGCATTACTTTAATAATAATTAAACATACCCATCAAACTTCTCACAAGGCCTTAGCTGCCTGGTTAGTGTGTGCTTTGACTTCTGCTACAGCAGTGAAAATAACTGAGATGTCATTTCAGTAGTCAAGTGAAGACAACACCACAATTCATCTGACGTTAACCAGCCTTGAGAGCTACCTCATCTGAGGTCACCAGATATTCTGGGAGCAAGGTGCAAAGACTAAAAATTAGCTACTAATATAAGGTCACAAAAAGATTAGAAAAAAATCTGGTATTAATATGGATTCCTGAATTATGAGACTGATAAACCAACTGAACAAATCAATATACCAAACACTATTAGCTCTTAAGAATAAATATAATTCTCAAGATACTTACTATTTATGACCTTCCATGATTCTTGTTTTCTTCAGACACCTAAATAAGAAATTATCAGTTAATACAAGTATCTGTAATTTTTAAGCTAAACACTAGAAAACTGTTTCTTTTCTATTTCTATGCTGCAGCATCTTTTTTACCAAATTACAAAAGAAAACTTTTCAATCTGTGAGCCAAATGCCTTCCTTGTGTAACACACAATTCTTGTGAAAATCCATTACAAATGCATTTAAGTGCTGTCATCAGCGATGCCAATCCTTCTATGCTAGCAAGTTTTTCAAGCAAAAGCAAATTTACCAGTGACTTTTGATGAGGCACTCCCAAATTGTCCATGAGGGGCATCACTACCAGTCAAGCTTTTTCCTCCAAGTTTTAGCCACAACAAAATTCAATTACTTTTTACCTTTTTTTTTTTTTTGTTTATATGTCACTGATCTATTATTTTAAAAAACTAGTTACACCACTTCTTGAGTCAGAGATGTGAAATTTAATGACCAGATGGTTTTTCTATGAGGGACACCACCGTTCTGAGGATTGAATATAACTTTTATGCATTAGAACTTTAGATTTTACGAGTTACTATCTCCAGCTTGAATACTCAAGTTACCCACTATACTTAAGAGTTGGCCAGATGGCATGCACATCACTTCCTACCAGTACCTGAACACACTCCTTCCAGACCAAATTTAACAGCCAAGCCAGATACTCATAAACAACAAGCACCCAGTTTCTCCTCTGCTGCTTTCAGAGAGGACTGTTCTTCAGCACATGGTTAACATGGGAATGGAGGCACTGCAGCAGGATCCGGATGAGACCAAAATTAAGCTTGCGAGGTGGCTGGTGCTGCTGGGGAATGAACTTCAGCAAGTAGAGGCACAGAATAAACACACCAAGAGGCTCCACCAAGGTATGAAGCTGACTGACTGAGAAAACAGTAAAAAAGCAGCTAAGGGAGGCAGTGGTGCTGAAACTGATCTTTGGCAGTAATCCAAGTAAGAAAGAAAAGGGGCTACAGAGGGGAGTCAAGATGTTGGAAATGTATGTAGCACTGTGCTGCATACAGACAGTGTGGTTAGCACTGGAGAGGCAAAGGGACTGGAACAGATTGCAGGAACCCAAACAAGGGAATGCAAACAACCTCAATGCTTCCTGCAAGCGTGAAGCACATGCACATCCATTTGGTGCTGAATGGAGCCAAATCTCAGATTTCTGAGTCTAACCTCTCCACTGTCAGTACCTGTGAAACTTACTGGCAAAATTCCGTGAGATTATATCAGAGCAGGAATTTTGCCTGAATTGGAATTTTTGTGAAATATTCTAAAGCACTGCAGGAGAAACCATGAGAAAATTTGTAACTCTGTCTTCAGACCAGAGTTTAAATGCAAGGGTCAACAACTAAAAAAGGATGAAGAAAGAATCTTTTCAGATTGCTGTTTGTGTTACAGAACCATTGAGTCAGACAAGATATAGAATGGACTGTTTTGCTGTTCTTTCTAGAGCCATAGGCAGAGGCACTATATTAACTCATTTTTTAATACCTATAAAGGTATTAGGTAATCTTGACTTCACTGTTTTCATGCTGGTTCTCCTTAAGCCAACTGTGGGGGTGTGTGAGTGAGATAAGACCAAAGGATTCAGCTTGTATACACATCCATGACTCAGTTATTCAGCAGCACACTTGGGTTGACAGGAAGCAAAGAACAGCCTATCTAGGTGGAATTACATACACATTGCTTGGAATGAAGTATAAGCAACCACTATGGGGAAAAGGTGTAAAGCACTGACCTTATTCACTGTACACGTCCACCTGCTGCTCCTGGAAACCAATGTTCCTACAAAGAATACATAGGGTTATGGTGAAACAGTTGTCATTTGCAAGTACAGCTCATGCTCTTTCTTTCTAAATATCTAACCTCACCTTTTGATTTTGAAATCTTGCTAGTTACACTATTCCAGGTCCTAGATTGTACCCTTATTCCCTGAATATATTTTTGTGGGGATTTCTATATTCATAGTGAACAATATTTTCATAGTATGAAAATGAGAGCATGTATTCTCTGTTCTGCTGTGTGACAGGATGGCATCAGAGGTGTTTGAGGCTACAAGACCTGCTGGGATGGTGTCCTATGGCAAATCAGGATGGAAGGAAACAGAAATGGAGCCTTACCTACACTGCCTGCTGGAAATGGCTCCTGGCATGTGATATCACCCAAAACATGCCAGGAGGGAAAAAGGTGCCAGAGAATTCTAGACAGTATGGATAAAAAACATGCCAGGGAGATTGCTGTAATTAAGCAGTGGCAACAAGCAGCAGTTCAGGACACAAACTCAATCCCAGGGCCCATTTTATTTCCTGTATGGGGCTAACTTTTGGTCCTAAATGAAAATTCAGTTTGCAAAAGCAGCTTATTAAGGGCTAGCATTGAAAAAATAGAAATACAGTTGCTAAAACATAACATGCAGTAAATTGTCTCTGCAGTAATTTAACAGGGCCTAAATATAAACAATCTCTTACTTCATATGTTGCTACTGTGTGTTCCAAGTCCAGGAAACAAAAAGGATAAAGGTACTGGTTCAGCTCTAACAAAGGACACTATTGAAATCATATAGCTTAGCTAAAAGTAGTGAGGTTTTTTTAAAAGAAATACCAAAATCTAAGTCTAGTCTCAAAAAGTGAGATACTAATAAGAGGGGACTGGAAACAGCCCAGGGAAGTATCCTAGAATTAAAAGGAACATTTCACAGCCACCTAAAGAAGTATCTCTACATTCACAAAATGTTGGCCCTGAGGCTGCAGAGAGAGACCAAGAATGAGCACATAACCTCTCACTACTTTAAGTTTTGAACTCTGATGCTTTCAAAGAACAAGACGAATGTCCTGCACAAAAGTAACACACCAGTTGATCTTTGTCAAAATTGACTACAACAGAAGCACATGACACTAACTTGAATCTACCAATACTCACTCCAAAAATTGCAGTCAAATTTAAAATTAACCCATATTATCAACAGTTTTAGATATAAAAACAAGCCTTATTTGCCACAAGGAGTTGATGTAAGGAACTTTCTTGGTTTGTTTTTCATCTCAGTGAATTAAAATGAAAAAAAGAAAAAAGTTTCAGTAAACAGTATTATAATGAAAATTATTAACAAGAAAAAAATTACCATCCTATAGGAAAGCATTTGTATTGGGAAGTTTCCATGATATCTGACAATAGAGTTCCACAACACTTGTGATCTTCATGATAGACTCTCTTGACAAACAAAAGGGAGGGAAACTCTAGATGAGAGGGTGTCAGAAGCAAGCATACCTGCTTTATTCATGCCAAGAGAAACCAGTGCCACATTACAGACTGTACAGAAACCCATATTTAATGCTGAACAACAATGGGTCTGAGGCTTCCTGAAGAAGTCCACTCATGGCTCCAGAAATTTTCAAGCGAGACTAACACTGCTTCAGATTAAGCATTTAAACCTGAGCTGGCCCTATTCACACCAAATCTGCTTGGAACACAGGGCCCACAGAGCTGAAAGACCCATTCCCATACAGAACTAGCTGGGTTCGCAAGCCCTGCCAAAACCCTGACAACTGCTAGCAGGTGTTTTTGAGGAGCCACCAAGAAGCTTCAGCATCACTTTCCACAAACCATCCTGTATGCAGATTGATGCCAGAGAAGAGAGGCACAGCCTGGACACTGAAATACATCCGAACTGTTTCTAGACTTAGCCTGGCTTCAGGTAGTGCTCTGCCACAGACAATAAGAAATGCTGAAACAAAGATGGTCCTGCAAAGAACCAACTGTGGCAGAGTTGCTTTGGGTGGTAGACTATTTACCCACAAATTATTTCCACAAGAAGCCATAACAGCTGGAATGCACACAGAACTTAATGTTATTTCTGCCATACTCATCATCCTACTGAGAAATTTTATTAGCTGTGACACTGAAACAAAACTTGATGGAAGACATCATTAGCAAGTGGCATTTCTATTCCTATGGAATTCCTCTGATTATCTATATTCTCCAAGACCACTTGAATAAACATGTAAATTTTTCTGTGCAAATAGGCAAATGCTTTCATGATGTTTTTTGTGATTTCAACTGCATTATACACTGCAGGATTACCCTCCAGCTCATGCTCTGCACAACATTCATACAGTCTTGCTTCTCTTTTTTAGCTTTACTACATTTGGTTGCAATGTGAATTGTCTGGCTTCCCAAGAGCTGAATAGCTTTATGAATAATCTTTAGATTCTACTTGTATAGGAAAAAGATGGTATGAGTGCCCTGTCTCCAACTTTGCTCATAGCTCAGACAACAGATGACAAAGTATCAGGATGCAACCAGAGGCATGAAACAGGAATTTTTTCAACTCTGAAGACCGTATGTAAAATAAACTGTTGATCTAATCACAGCTTCTCAAAACAAAGATGAGCTGAAATACTTGCAAAAACATTCTCAATGCTGATGTACAGAGTAAATCTAACATCCAAAGATGACCTAGCAGTTATGTAGGAAGGCAGTAGACTGAACACCACATTCTTTTGAGATACATCCAGAAACAAGGAAAGGGAGCTGAACAAACAGCATAGCAGAATTCAGCAACCCATACATGAAGGCATACATGAACCATCAAAACACACAGAAGAGTCTGCACTTCCACTGACAGAACTGACCTCTGAGACTAGTGCTCTTTCAAAGCATTTAAGTTCTGTGGCTCCTCAAATCCCAACAGACTCTCCATATCCTAAGACTCTTGCAACTTGTAACTTCAAATATGGCAGAATCATGCACTGCAGTTGATTTATGTCAATAGATTTATTTAAATGAATAATCTTCCAAGAAACTTTTAATACAGTAATAGTACAGTGGTGCTAAGGAACAAAAATAAATGTAAGGAATTCTATATATTAAATTTAAGAGTGATAATTTCGTTTATGTAAAATACTTTGAAGGGAAGAAAATGTGCCTAGGTGAGGGAATCAAGGCCATCTGTGCCTCCAACAGCTCTTGGCTGACAACCTATCTCCTCCACTCTGCTCCCTGGAAGCTGTGATCAAACTGAACTAAGTAAATGAGTCTGCAAAACAAGAAGCAGTCTCATTGCAAGATGGAGACTAGGCAGGGTGCAGTTTTATCTTCTCTGGCGTGTCTACAAACACACAGACCAGGAGCTACAAATGGTGTTTGACTTTGCCTTTTCCAAGCAAAAAAAGAATATAACAGCCTGTAGATCTGAATTATCCATGTTATCAATGCAGCAAAAGAGTGAAAGTCTGCGTCTTTCAGCATCAAGATTATACATAGATTTAGAAGTATGCCTACTCTCAAATACAAGAATAGCTACCACTCTAATTCAGCTGTAATGAATCTACAATTCAAGCAATATCTATGACAAACGTCAAGATTTAATTTTTCTTCTAAAGCTCTTAATTCTCAATATTAATGCTCTAATCCTGCAGAATCATCCATGCTTAGCTTTAAATCCGGGAGTCTTTTCATTCAGTTAGACTACTCACTGATGCAGTTGTTTACTAATTCAGAAAGTTTGCAAATTGTTCTGTAAGTGCTGCAGTAGCAGTTCCTTCCATCCATTACAACTTTTTGTCTAATCCTTTGTCTCAGCTCCACAGCTTTGCTACTTATCCTGGAAAGTGTCTATCTTGGAGATTACCCACAAATTCTCAGGAAAAGAAATACAAGATTGCAGTATCAACAGAATTACTCTTTCAATCTATTTCAGGAGTTGACACCTAGAAAGAAATTGCACGCATCCTTAAAAGCAGCACAGGATAAATGGCATCTGTTACACAGCGAAGGCTCTTGCTACATTCATACACCTGGAAGGTGCTGAGAGGGGAAAAAAAAAATCATCCTGTTTGACTGCCGTTATCTAACTTTAGTGCCTAAATTACCATACAAGCCTCTCAAGACTAAGTCCCTGTATAGGCAGCAAATAGAACCTCCAAAGAGCAATGCTGAGCACCTCAACAGATTCTCACCATTGTGCTCTGTGCACATAGACATTCAGCTTTTTGCATTAGACACCTGAACTACAAAGATAAATCATGCTGTGAGCACTGCTCTATTCCCCTTCTTTTAGAGCTAGGATTTCATGGTGGTCTGTTGAATTACTGTGGGGAGAAAAAAAAAAAGTCAGCAGCATACTGAGTCCCACTCACAGAGAGCGAGAGACATAGCCACACCCCATTAAGTCCCATGGAACCAGTTTTCCCTTTCACTACAAACACTTCTGGAACTAACATTTCCATCCACAGTTTTTGCCATTTCCTTCTCCTCTCTACCAAGGCCTATGAGACATCCCAGAAAACTACTAATTTATTCTATTTAATTTATTCATTTATCTTGATGCTTCAAAGAATTAAAAAAACCCAAAGAATTAACCTACTCTACCATACACCCTAGCCCTGCCAAATTTGACATGCAGAAAAATCCCCAGCAAGTACTTAAAACAACAGAAGTATCAGAGAAACTGGAGTCTGTTCTCCACGGAAGTAGTTTGACCCAACAGAACACACCTTCCTTTTTCCAGCTAGTAAACTGTATGGAGAAAAAACCACAGTAATACCAGCAGGTATCTTAAATTACTAAGATTGTGTGATTAAAGACTTGCACTGTAAGAAATCATGTACAGGGCATGAAGAAATCTGAATGTTTTGGGTCTTCTTTCTGTCATTTTGTAGCACTACCTAGGCACCTGCCTGCACACAGTACATCCAACCAAATGAGTAGCAGTACTATTGACACCTTCACTCAATTTTACACTGGTTTTATTTAACATCCTGTGTAGGGCACATATGGATCATATCTATTACAGAGAGTACTTGTCAAGAGTTACTTTCTTCCAAAATACAATTGTCATACTTCTAATTTCAGAATTTACAATTAATATGGAAAATTATTCTAGAAAAAGGATGATATCTGGGGCCATGCTTTTTATGCTATCATTTCATCTTTATTTTTCTGTTCCCAACTCTGATGTAAATAAGTTAATAGAAGTGGCAGACAAACTACAAATTTACACTTCGAGAGTTTATTGCTCACTTATACCAAGAACTAGAGTATCAATCCATCTGAACCACTCTGGTTTTCAGTACTTGAGTGGTTACAAGTTTTAGCCAACATGAAAAAGTGGACATTTGGTACTGTCAACATGTTTTTTAAAACTTGCTTTTTGCCTCCACAAAAGTGCAAGTGCAAGGACCAACTCAAAAGTTAGCATTTCTCTCTAGAAAAAAATTAATTTGTGTCTATTTGGTACTGTATATCTGTCATATTATTCCAAAAACTATCAGGTCAAACTTAAAGGCATAAGTGATTGCTTTTCTAGAGCATAAAATGCATTGAAATGATACTTGGAGCAAGGTTGGGTTTTTTTTTTGGTTTTTAAACAGTTGAATAAAAAACTCCTAACCCAGTGGATTATCTCAAAAACATTGATAAGAATGGCACATAAAGTCATAACACAGTACATATAGTCTCAGAACAAAATATTTCAAATAAATGCTGGTAGACTGCAAGATTGATGAGCAAACAATAGCACTTTCTAGATAAGCTCATTTGCATGCAGAACTTTATCATTTGCACAGAGATATTTAATCACACAAAAAATTAATATTAAATTCCTTTTCAGATTATACTGATTTTTCATCTGCTTATTGTGGAATATTGTAGGGACAGTACATAGGATCAGTTTCCCCTCAGGTAATATCTTTTGCTTCACTAGTAAAGTATTCTACTTATATTTGTGGAGACCAGTGAGATAACCAGGTAAGCATTGCAAGAACTACATGCATTTTATGGAAGAATAATTTGAGTATAAGTCATCAAATGGCAGGTCTAAACTCACTGCAAATGAGTAAAACTGGGGATATTTACTATGCAGTATTTAATAATTTCCTAAATACAGACTTGCTTTGTTTCTTCAAAATCACTATCAAATGGTTTTGTAATACACATTTGTTCTCTTAGTTTAAGGACCACTATTTGTAAACTTAATAGCTGAATATTATTAAACAAAATATCATATGGAACATGCACTGTATATAGATTATAAGAGACAAGATTGTTTTTCTGAAGCACTCTAATCAGTCTAGAGTCTCAATATTGGGAAACTTTCCTTTTGTGAAACTGTGGGGAAAGTAGTGAATGAACAAAAATACCTATTAAACTCTTTTTGCTTGTATAGTATATTACATACAAACATACAAGGTTGTAGAACTTCAAACGAATGGCTCTCTTATTTAGATGCCCTATTTGCTGGCACAGCCAACCCTCTCACATTTCTGCCTCCCTCCTGCCTTTTTGTCCATTCAGAAGCCAGGAGGCATGCCATTTATACCCAAGGGAAAACAATGCTGGAAGAGGGAACACGAGAAAATTATTTTCTCCAGATTCCTTTGGAGATTATTTCACATATGTGGATAAGATATTGGATTAACAGAACAGCCTCAACATGCACAGCAACAACAATACAGGGAGCTCTGGAGATCTCCTTGCACCACCCTTTGAGTAAACACCATCAGGACAGGCTACGTATTCTCAGCAGATGCATAGTCCACTCAACTTGAATGTTACTGCTCCCAGTAATAGCCTGGCACACCAGGGACTGTTCCTAGAGCAGTGGTGATCCCTATGAAGCTACTGGCAAGATGGATGCAAGTACTGTTTCAGTGACTTGGTACAGACAGCTCTCAAGGTTGACGTAAGCAATTGCATAACCTGGTCAAAATGCCCCTCTGTTTGCTATGGCTAACAATAGCCACAGGAAAAGGTACCGTGAGACTGTTATTACAATTACAGTTAGAAACATTTAAAAGGTCAAATGTTTCTACTGTTCTTGACTGTTTTGTTCTTTCTCTAACAAACTTCACTCTCTGGGCTTTTGCATTTTTAATGCCTCTGCATCACGTGGTGTAATTTTGTCTCCAGAGTGATTTTATGGTTGAGAAGCAGCAAAACATCCTGAAGAATAAACTACAGAGCAATACTCTTAGAGGTGATTTCGAAAAAAAGAGTATTAAGAGAGCATCTTTTTTCTTCTTGTTCAGATGAGATATTAGCACTTTTTTTCCTGACAACTCGTACCAACAGCTTTCAACACTAGTTGAAGACTGAAAAGAGCTGTTATTATTCATTTCTTCAAGAAAAGGTTACTTGGGAAATCTTGAGAACAATTTAACAGCCATGTAAAGTACAGATAACAGAGAAGAACTGGCAAGATGGTTGGGCTTGAAACTCTACTAAGCCAGGACAAAACCCCCTAACAATGTTCAACATGAATTTTACTTTGCACTATGTGATCTCCTTCACCCCCACTAATATAAACTTCTAAAAGAAAAATGGTAATGAAACCTGCCCCTTCCATAAAGTCATAACTGGTTTTGAATCTGCAAATCTGCAGTAACATGTATAGTTGAATTCTCAACTCCAACAAACACAATAGAAGAAAGCATCAAAACATCATTATCTAAAATGCATTTATTTTTTTCTCTCAGCTGAAAAGGAAGGAACTGAAAATTCCACTGTTCAGCATCTAGATTCTCAAGTAAAGTGCTGAAACCTTTTTGGAAACAACAGTGTTTCACCCATGAAGTTCTGACAGTCCAGAAACTTTAGAAGCTCATTTAGACTGAGGTTTGGCAGCATTTAACCACCACGTTATCTTCCAGTACAGTTTGTCATGTGCAAAATGTGACTGGTTTTACCAGTTATGTCAGTTCACTACTCAAAAGATCTCTGTAGCTTGACACTAAATTCCTCCTTCAGTGGTATTAACATTACTCTTAAGCCATTACATCACTGAATTTAAACCAATAGGCTGTTCAAGCAGCAGTTTAAAAAAATTGCTGAAGTCTAAATGAGATGTTGCTGGTCATCATGCTAAGTACCAGTAAGAACTGCAACTTTGAGATCTGTGCCAGACCAGTGTCAAGGGATTCTTCCACTCCCTCTTTGAGAACGCTGGATAGACAAAGCGGAAAGAGGGGATTATCAGAAAAATCAGTTAAAAGACCATAACCAAATGCCACCTGCAATACAGATGCCAAAATCCAGCTCACTGTTTTCTCTGTCCAACACTTTGGAAAAGCGATCAAACTGTTTTGTCCTTACAGGAGTCTTGCTAGGGCAAAACACAAGAACAGCTTATTTCTAAGGAGTCTACTCTGAAACGAGTCACAGCTGCTTTCTGAGATGCAAATTAAATAAAATCCATCCAGAAGCCGAAAGAAGGAGAATAACACAATTAAACATGGGTCGAACAAAAGTCAGTATTAACAGGTGCCTCATGGAAACAAAATGCCATCTTGGTTTAAAGCAAGGCTTGTAGGCAGGGAGAAAATATCACAACCAAACAGAAGAAAAACTCCAATGCCAAGCTTCCAAAATACTACCACAATGTAACCTGGTGGTAGGGGCCTTAAAGAATGTAACCCTGAGATTAGCGGAGTCAGTTTCTCATTTACACCTCTGAACTAAGGCAAGCCTGAATTACTGCTTTAAGAAGGGTCACGCAGATCCTTGAGGCTATCAGCTTTACGCAAAACAGCGCGGAACAGGAAACTTATTTACATAGGGCACTGAACATATACATAATGATATCGACAAATAAAAGAGCACAGTGCCCTTAACCCCTTTGTGCTACTCAAACCTGACCTGATGTTTCAAGCAATGTGTCATTTTCCTTGTATCTTCTGAAGGGCTAGAGCAGCTTTCACGGGTCAGGTGCACGGATGCAAAATTAATCTGATTACCAGGATGAGCCTTTTACAAATTATAAGCTTTAAATCGTACATGTGTGATTCTTGAATTGCCATTTCAGCAGCTGTTACTGCCTCGGTGCTGGCTCGAGATCTGCCATTACCTGACCAGAGGGTGCCCTGTCACCCCTCTCCAGCCGGCCAGCCCCACGAGGGTTGGGGCAACCTGCGCCTCGGCCCGGCAGCCAAGCCGGAAACCGCCGAGGAGAACCGGCCGTTTCCCTCCCCGCTTCCAGCGGGCAGAGCGCCAGGGAGGATGTACGGGAGGCACAAACGGATAAATGCAATAATCATGGCGAGACAACCGCACGGCGGGAGGGGGAACACAAGGCAAAAGGAGGGACAGATGCCATCTTGTGCCTCGGAAATTTCGCTCTGAGCAGGTCCGCCCGTGGATACGGCGCTGACGGGCACCGGCTCCGCAGGCCCGGCGGCCGCGCCGCCTCCCTCGCCCCAAGCGGGCTGCCCGCGGGGGAGGCGGCGCCCACCCGGGGCTGGTACCCGCGGCACCAGCTCTCCCCGCCCGGCCCCCGCACGGAGAGCAGCGAGCCCCCCCTTCCCGCACTCACCTTGCGGAGGGAAGGGGAGGGGAGGGAAGGGCCGAGCCGCAGGCGCCGCCGCCCCTCCAGGTGTTGAACGCCGCCGGCGTCAGCGCGGCGAGCGGAGCCGCCTTTGCCGGCGCGGGCGCCCCCGCAGCGGGGCGGAGCCGCCGCCCGGCCCGGCCCAGCCCGGCCCCCGAGCCGGGAGGGCGCGGCCGGCAGGTCCGCGGCGCTCGGGCTGGCTGCTGCCCGGTGTTGGTCACGGCTGGGACGCGTTTCCTTGTGGTTTCCCTGCAGCGCTGTGGGGGAAGCGGCAGGAGAGTCAGCCGGGTTGGAGCCCTTCGGGGGTCTGATCACCGCCTCGACCAAAGCACTGAGCCCCGTGCCTCAGCCCCTGCCTGCTGGGGACCGCAGGTGTCCCGCGAGGAGCAGCAAGGAAACACTAAAATGTTTTGGTTGTCATAAATAGTTGCAGTCGCGGTAGTGGAGGCTTGGAGGGAAGGGCCCTGTAACGTAGCAGGCGGGTGGCAGTGTCGGGGGGGTCAGCGGAGCGTTGGCTTTGAGCTCACGTGGGAACTGGGTCACTGGGGTTCTGTGAGAGCTGTTTGAATAAAGGAGGTGGGTTTGAGAGCTCGAAATGAGGAGAAGAGTTTACAGGTGGAATTTGAAAATGAAGTAAAAGGAGAAACGGAGTGCAGCAAGATCGGGTGAAAAATGATCGCGCTTAAATGGGGCAGTGTTAACTTACCGGTGCGAGGACAGCAGAGGTGTAATGGCATGGGAACAGGAATGGAAAGAAGAGGTTGGGTTCATAGGGCCCCAGGAAAGAAGAATGGGCAGGAGGAAGCTGTAGAAAATGAAGAGAGCAGAAGAGTGGTAGTGAGGTGTCATTTTCTGAACCTTACAGAGGTCCCAAGCACTCATGTCAATGTCTCTGTATGTTTCTTTGAGGCAGAGCTGAGCTACTTCGCTGGAAGTCACAACTCTAAGAGTAAAAATGCCAGATGTTTACAGCAACAGGACTGTGCTGTGAGACGGTAACTGTGAAACAGACTTGGGATCCTAATGGGTAGAGGGCTAGGCATGCACTCCCTGAGCTCTGAAGAGATCAACAGGGATAATTTAACGCTGTATAATGTGAGAAATTTCAGGTATCATTTGGGAGGTTGCTTACTTGCCCTGTTTGGCATTGGTGTGACGCCTACCAGCAGGTCATACTCTAAGCACGGTGTATGTATTACAGACAATGTGTTGGCAAACAAGAATGGTTTTATAGCAAGAAATACAGAATTGTTTCTCAGAACTACAGAAACCTCAATAGGATAGTTTTTGAGTTAAAGCAAAGTAACAGCAAGAAAATATTTTCATGGGAGACAAATCTCTTAATGGGGTCCTCAGTCTTGCAAAAAAAGGTATAACACAGCAGCTGAAAGCTTGGAATACAGGAAACCTGGTGTGAAATAGCTCATTTACTTTTGGATGTTATATTTTAAACACCCTCCAGCTGCCTTGGTATTCTAGAGCTCTCTTTAGAGCAGATATAAAAAGATGTATTTTAGGGTGTGGTGATCTGATTTATTTTAGTTTCCAATGAGATTAATCATTCTCTGGACAGGGGTTCCTGTGACTGAAAAAATAACAGGCTGAAGTGTAAATGCTTGCATTAGACATATTGCCCTATTAGTCAAATAAATTCCAGGTATTACTGGTTTTGAGAGAAAAAATGTTCATGGAGTTTTTACCTGGCCAAAAGGAAGTGGTGCTAACAAGTGAGAAAAGGTTTGTCTGCAGTGGATGAGGATTTGGGATCTCTTCAGCCACATCTGGCGTTGTGTTTTGGTAGCTTTTAGTTTCTCCATGAGTCTGAAGAATCTGTTGTGTCTTTTAATGGTATTTATATGTGCAAATCTCTTAGAGGAAGGTGTAAAAAGAAAATCTCACAGGATGTAAGGAATTACTTTAGCTATTGCAGGAGCAGAACCAAGACAAAATTATTTTTCCTTTTTTTTCTTTCTTTTCTTTTTTTTTTTTTATTTGCAAGTATTCTTTTTCTTAGTTGCTCCACAGTAAGGTAGGAGGGGAAATACTCCTGAATAAACCTTGATTCTGCAAAACACTGTACTTTTGTAATCATTGTACTATTTTTAAGCCAATATTTATATATGTGTGTGAATATACCTGAAAAATCAGGATTTAGGCTAGCTCATTTATCATGTACTTTAGGATTACAACCTGCAAATTCAGACAGCCTTTTTGCATTGTCCATCTTAATGTCTCAAACCATTAGCTGAGATTACTGTATAACCTCAAAAAATTAGTTTTAAAGCTTTCTTTCTCGCTGAAGTACAGGCATTTCTTAATCTTTCATGTAGTTTATCACCAGACGTAAATGTTATAAATATAAGCAAGTGCCATCTGGTTGTTCTAGCACCTCTCTTATCTCCCATGGAGATATTTTTAGGGCAGCAGAAATACAGAAATGTGACTGAAACAGTTATTATAAGTGATATTTGAAATAAGGTGTACTTTTTACTTTTCACAAGCTTAGTTCTTTGATAAAGCTGACAGGATGCATAAAGCACCTTGAAACATGGTGCTTAATGCTTTCTGCTCCTAACAATTTTTCCCCACTTGAGCATCAAAGTATTCTAGGTTACTTAAATTAACTAAGCAGTTGGTTCCCTGACCTTAAAAAAGTTCATTTCTGTTCCACAGAACACCCCATCCTCTTACAAACTGAGATTATTTGGATTACATAATTAAAATTGCCATAAGATGCAAGTAAAGTACAGCTCTCTGAGGTGGAATTACTGATCGTGTCACTGTTGAAAGCATCACTTTTTATGGTAGAAATGACTTTTCAAGTCCTCAATCACACAAAGCCTAGAGCTTTTGAAAGACTGAGCCAGTGATTAATCTTAGCCCTCATCTTGTAAGCTCTTTTCTGCATCTGAACTTTGTGTTGCACTTTGCTGCAGCTACATATAATTTTTTAAAAGACAAATCAAGATTGGAATCTCATGTTGACTCAGTGAGACTCACCATCCAGTTATGTTTACTGTACCACATGGCTACTGTAGCATGCTATGGGATATGCTACCCTTGTCATTTAAATTGATACATTCTGTTATGTTCTGTGATGTCTATATACAATAATCCTAAAAATGTGTGTGACAGATTTTAGCTTATTGTATTCCTTAAGTAAAAAGACTAAATTTCAAATTTAAAAAAAGGAAACATCGGGGCAAGAGAGAGTAAACTAGAAAAGGAAACATCGGGGCAAGAGAGAGTAAACTAGAAATTCAAGGATTTTGGAAGCCCAGTAGTAGTGCCCTGGTTTTAAAGCAATAGAAATTGTATTTTTCCCATTTGTATATATTATTTCCTTAAGATTTCTTAATGTGCTGTTATTCTGTCCCCAGTTTATATGTATTTGGGAATTAGTAACTTCAGAAGCTTGCATAGCATTAGGTATCCTAGAAACAACATTGAAAGTTTCTAGTCTTCTCTGGACAGTAACACTATTACCATTATTATTATTAGTAATGAAACTTTCACATATTAAGATTCCTTTAATCCTCTCATGTAGCCCTCTGTTTCTTGTCTACATAAGGAAGTAAAAACATTTAATGTTTTGATTTATGAACACAGTCACCGCCTGCTTGAGATTCTGCTCAAAATTTAGAAGTCAAAGTGAAGGAAATGATGCTTCCCTTAAACTTCCTCAAATCCTTCATATGAATATTTTCAGTCTTTTTTGTCCTTTCTTATCTAACTGCTGTTCTTTTCATTTTCCTGCCATACTGCTGTTTTCAAATTTCTTAGCAAAAAATCTATCTAGTTTAAAGGTGTTTATATTCTGCTGTTTTGCGTTTATTTTTATACTTTCTGTAATTTAGCTCCATAAGGCATGTAGTTTGTACTGTTTGTGTGACTATTCCAGCTTAGTGATCTGCTGAAAACCTTTAGCCTATTGTCAGCTTCAAAGATTTACTTAATTAGTCATTTATTTCTCTTTTCATAGAATGGAAAATACAGAATTGTGGGACTGTTTGGGTTGGGACTGGAAGAGATCTCTGAGATCATCTGGTCCAGCCCTCCCTGCAAAAGCAGACTCACCTAGAGTATGTTTCACTAGATTTTGAGTATCTCCAGAGAAGGAGACTCCAGAACCTCTCTCTGCAGCCTGTTCCAGTGCTCGGTCACCCTCAAAGTGAAGTTTTGCCATGTATTCATATGGAACTTCCTGTGTTTCTGTTTGTGCCTGTTGCCCCTGATATCTTTTATGATAGCAGAGCCCCTGAAATGACAGCCAAGTGTAGAATTAGAGGGCTCCAGGCTGAACTGGTGCCAGCATCTCTGACCATCAAGGTAGGACAAAAACTACCAAATAGGACTCAGTCTGAAATTGTGGCTTTCTTGTTGTTCAGTCACCCTTACTTTCCTGTGGTTCTTAAGACTTAAAACAGTCACGAGCAAAAGGGCTTATCTGGATTTTTCTTCATGCAAGTTTGTGTTCACTTTTAGATACTGTCTGAAGTCCAAACTTAATATTACTGTCCAAGTGCTGGTTCATATATTCTTTTTGGCAAGTCCTGATCAGTGAGCTGTGCAATACTCTTCATTCCTCTTGTCTGGTTTGCAGTGGACATTGTTGCACATTCTTCCACTATCCTCCATGATTTGTCTCCTTTATTGTCATTATCCAGCTCCCTGGATACTCTTGCAAACAGCACACAGGGTACTTTCCTGTCAAATGCTTTTCATTCGAGTGACAGGGATGGAGCATGTGGTGTGACTATCTATTTTTCATACCTGACATTTTGAATCAAAAGACCTGTGTTAGTTAATCTGTTGTTTAGATGGAGCTAGTATTTGCGGAATTCACCAGAGAATTAGCAAGGCATTCAAGAACCAGGTTTATCTTTAATAAAGACAAGTAGACAGTAGGGAGAAGAGAATGGGCACAATGGTAATTTGCACTGATTTTTATCTGAGAACAATAATATTTTAAAAATCTTCTTATATATTTACTTGAAAATATTAATTTGAACACACACAACATGCAGACATTGTTTGTATTGAAATGCATATGTACAGTAATTTCACAATTACAAGCCACACAATTTTGACTAAAAATTTGCTCCCACCCTGGAAATGCAGCGTACACTCAGGAGCGGCTAATATGTGGAAAATTTTCTGACATTTCCAACCCTGGAAGTTCAAGCCGAGGTGCCGAGCTGAGCACCTGCCAGTAAAACCCGGATTTACGCGGTTGTTGCAAATTGGTTACTCTGTTTTGCGGTGGGTGGAGCCGGGCTCCGTGCAGGCAGCGCGGGGTGGGGGGGAGAGGTGGGGGGCTCCCTCCTTCCGGCAGCGCAGCCCGGGGCAGAGGGGGGGGCTGTGTGCTGCCATCCCTGTGGCTTGGGGGGCTCCTGTCCCCGTCTGCTGCTGGTGCCGCAGGAGCGGGGGGGCTCCATCCCCTCCTGCTGACACCGCCGTGGGTGCCAGTGGGCTCCTGTCCCTGCCTGCCGCCTTGGGAGCAGGGGGCTCCCGTCCCCACCTGCTGCCGCGGGTGCCGGCAGGCTCTGTGCCCCCCTGCCACCGCGGGGCAGCGCCGAGCCAGGGCGAGTGAGCCTGGCGGCAGTGGTGGCTGGCCCTGAGCGGCAGCACCGAGCTGGGCCACCTGGCCCTGTTGGCAGCCCCGAACAGGCTGAGCCCTCATGGCCCGAGCCGAGCCAGTAAACCCCGCCATCCCACGATTCTGTTACTAATTGGCAACTTTGTTGCACACGGGTCCTTGCTGTGAATGACAGAGCGGCTTATTGTCGGGTGCAGCTTGTGTATGAACAAAGAATGAAATGTTGCCGACACCCAGAGATGCGGCTTATAGTCAGTGCGGCTTGTAATTGTGAAATTACTGTACTTGAACTGAGGCTATCTTCTTCTACTGTGGACTTGGATAAGCAGTCTGATCCCTGCAATAAACTATGAATTTATTTTATTATAGTCTGCAACAGTATTATTGAATAATCCCCAAACTTCCTTCCCAAAGAGGCTTACAGTCTGAAAGAAAATGCAAAATGGGAGAGAGACAGCAAGAATCATTGTTTTTGCTTTGTAAATGAGACATTGAGATACAAACAGATGAAATGGTTTGTCAGCAAAAACCTGTGGGAATCCTTAAAATTAGAGGGTTTTGAGAAAGCTGTAAAAAGCAGGCCTCAGAAACAGCAGAACTGCAATTAGAGCTAAGCGGTAGCTGTAAGATTTGTCAGCAGAAAAGTTTATGAGATGTAGAAAGCAAGGACAAATAAAACAATGGTCTGTGTATTAAAGCTTGGCTAGAATAGCTCCCTGAGCTGCAGAAGAGTGTATCTAGCAAGATATTAGGAAGGTCTATGTTTAATAAGGGAGCTCTGTGCATTGTATTTTAAGGCTTACAAGCAGATACTGTATTTGAAATAAGCAAGCATTGTTTTAACCCAAGGTATGTGTACTTACAGTGGTTGGATAAAACTACTGTCAATGTGCTTTTGCTTTTTGTGATTGGTCAAAAAAATTTTCAAGTGCCTTGTAACACCAATTTCTCCGGCTGTTGCCAAGGACATGAGCTGCTGGCATCTTCCCATTGTCCTAACCATTAAATGAGACTGATGCTGGAAAAGAAACAGCTCAAAATGCATTCCTCAGTAGTCCCATCCCGTTCGTGATTCTGTACATAAACCCATGGCCAGCATTAAAACCTATGACAGAACTGGCCAAGGTTTCTTACACTGATTTACCACTGTCTTCAGCCATCCCATCTTCCAGTGTTTTTAAAGACTAGAGATTTATAAGATGGGCTTGTTTTTTCCACAGGTTTGGGAATGAGAAAGGAGCAGGGTACTGACAGAAACCGTGTTTAGTAAATGCAACTTCTTTGAAGGGTGGTGTATTAATAAAATAGCTCTTCACTGAATAGATTTTCATAGTGGCAATATGAATACATTTTCTATGAAGTTCATTTCTACAGAAGACAATATAGTAAATGCAGGCTGGGGCTCCCAGATGTTACCATGATCTCTTTGATGCATTCATGAGAGTTGTTCCATATAAAGCAAACATTTTGAAACAGTCATTAAAATATTCTGGCCCATTAAGAATATGAGTCGCCTAATTTTTGAAGCTCTCCTGGAGATGTTTCATATTTAAGGAGTGTAAGTCTACTAAAAAGCATCTGACAGCTGTTGTCCTGTGTACTGTAGATATTGCTTATTCTCAAATGTCTGAGAAGAATTTGACTACATCAGAAAACAGATTTACAACACAATAACTATTGCAAGCAACTACAGAGTCTGATTTACTTTCAACCCCTTATGTATCACATAAACACTTGTCATAAAATGTATACTTACCGAATTTTCTGAAGGTATGGCTTTTAATTCTTAGCAAGCAATACTATGGCTTGGTATCTCCAGTTCCTATTGAACATTAGGAACAATCCATTGGCAGATAATTTAAAATACTTGATTTTTTTTCCCTCAAAACATGTTAATATTTGGGTTTGTAAAATTTTTTACATTTTCTTGCAAAGAAACTGTTATGAAGCCATTGTGCTCAATAAACCTTTGTAACATGTGCCAGAGTGCTTTGTGATAAGATGAACCTAAAATTGGGCATCATGATTTAAATAATCTCTGAGATTTCAACAGCTTTAATCAGATCCTCCAGTGCTGTACGATCAGTGTGAACTGGCTGTCCCAAGATAACTGTTCTGTGATAGAAGATACTTTTCAGTTCCTTATGACACATGGATTTTATGTTATTTTTGCTGTTTAATAGGAAAAAAAGTGTGGCATTGCTTGAGAAACAGAACATTGGTAGTTTCATCTTCTAGCATGCAGAGATCTCTTATCTGACAAAAATACCTTTACCAATCTATTTTTTTCCAGTTGTGCCAACAAGAATCATGAAGGCTACTGTTCTGAAAATATGGCCTAGTCCACCTTCAGTACATCTTTGCATTTGAAAAACAAGCCACTTAATTTTCTAAAGTGCATTTTCTAAAGGGAGGGGAACTATCAATTGTTACAAAAAATTTCATTTTCCAGCCCTTTGCGTACTATGCTTTTGAAAAAAACCTCACCTCTATAAATTAAATTATTGAACTGAACAGCCAAGAAAAATATAGAGGTATTATTTTAAATAGTAGAAGTGTTCATCAAATAGTGAAGTATTGCTGCATCCCTTATTCAGCAATGACTTTATTCCTTCCTCTTTTGTGGACAGCATGGATAATTTGAAATGTGGGGGACAAGCTATACTCTCACCGAGATTCTATGTTTTCTGTTTCTGCTGTTCTTTTTTTCCCATCCTGTATAGGCATATTCCACAGAGCTAAAAAGATGTGTATATTTCCTGCATGTTGCCTGAGATTGTTTTCAGTCTGATTGTATGAGAAGTGTTCTGATATCTACAGAACATTTATTAAAGAATCTGTTGTGGGCAATTAAACCAGTTTGCTCACTTGGTTGATGTGCTCAGCTCATTCCTGCTGAAGGGAGATAAACATTTACTTGAAATATGCACTAAAATTAAAATCTTAAGGTTCAGCTTCTCTCTAAGGCAGGTTTTGAAAAAGGCTCTCAAACTCCACAGATACTGTTAGTATGAATGCTTAAAATATTCTGTAATTTTTGAGAAATCATATTTTGTTTATTGTGAAAGCACAATAGATAATTTGTCATTTTGAGCTATTGACAACGTGGATTATCTAAATACTTTTAGAGGTAAAGCCTGCTAAAATTTGCTGTTTTCTCATGGTCAGCCAGTGATTTGTACCACAGGAGATTTCTGTCCTGAGCTGCTTTAGTGAAAGATCTGTCAGCTTTTCCATTATCACACCCTTTTTTTGGAAAGGATCCTAATTCATTCATTTCAATTCTCACCAGGATAAAATTTGGCTTATAATACATATTATTGGTAGTTTTTGATGCGTTAGCATTTGAAAATACAAAATACGTTGTTTTCTCACAGCTCTATTTCTAATCTGTTGCCTCTACAGCCAAAGAATTCATTAGACTGAATTCTGGAAAATAAAATATTCAGGGCTAGACTATTCCTTTCAGCACAGCCTTGATCCATGAATGGTGTGCAATCTGTGAAGCTTGAAGACATTGTGCCTTTGAGATTCTCTCCTCTGGTCTTGCTTCCTGCTGGTCTACACCAGCTCATTTTAACTTCCTTTATGAGAGGTGGTTCCTATGCAGTGTAAAGAAGAGAAAACTCAATGTATTCCCCTTCCCAATAGAACTTGTGGAGTGAAAACTATTGTGTTTGCTACTTCTGCATACTAGAATACAAGATTTAAGTAACTTGTTCATTAGTACAAAGGCAAACCTTTTACACGCCTAGCTGCTCTAACAGAGGCACACAATGTTATCTTTCCTTTTTGAAAATGCAATTTAAAAGTTTTTGGCTAGCTAGCTATCTTTTTATGTTAGATGATAAGTGTTATAGGGATGAACAACTAATAACACTGCAAAATTTCACTGAATGTATTCATTGTGACTAAGAAAAAAATTAGCATTTGAGTCCCTTAAACTGTGAGTTCAATCTAAAGTCTTGATTACTTCAATGACTTCTGTTTCAAGCTCTTGTACTCCTTCTGTTTATGTGGCTTTAGAATTTCAGGTCCATCGAGCTCATTTCTGTTCTTGAGCTATATTTTTTTTTCATGAGCTCCTTAAAGCTGAAATAAATGCAATACAAACAGTCTAAGACAAATAGTAATATTCTAACTTTGACCAAATCAAGATGCATTTATGATGTCTGAAGCATCATCTCCCAGATTTACATCTCTTTCCAACAAGTAAAAGCAGTGCATAACCAAACACTTAGTTTGAGAAAAGCTGAAGACATTGAGCTATTGAGCCATAGCAAACACGCACTACAAACCATGACCAATTGAAAAAAAAAAAAAAGGTAACCAAAGAAGCAATTTAAAATCTTTTTCTTTCCTATTGGTTTTATAGCTTTTTCGTGAGCTACAGAAGAATGTGTAAAATCATAAGTATCTGTTTGCAGGCCTCCCAAGTACCTGTTCTTTGTGGCACAGTGAAGGAGGTGCTATCCATGCTAGAGAAGAGCTGGATATACACCAGTTCATTGGACAGGCTGGGATGCTGGCTGGTGCCATGGCAGGGCTGCTATCTGTTGTCCTGGAGAGGCTTTTATGACTAGGGAGTATTTCTGGTGGCTGGGAAAAGGCAAACATTATGCCTGTGTTTATGAAGGGCCATCCATAAGGGTAACCAGAGAGGTGCAGCCTGCTCTATTTGGCCTCAGCCTCTAGGATGATTGTGGAGCAAATCCTTCTGGAGGATGGAAATGGAGGCCATTTTCATGCTCTTAAAGGCAAATAATGTAATTAGGAACACCCAGTATGGATTTGCCAGTGATGAGTCATCCCTGAGCAATTTGACAGTTCTCTGTGATTAAATAGCTGTCCCTGTTAGTAACTGAGATAGAGCAAGGGATGTAGTATGCTGTTGGGAAGGATGAAACAGGAAAACCTTATAAATATAATTGCCTGGCAAAAGATTTTGAGAATATGGAAACTATAAAGTGAGATTGAAATGAAAGCCATCTTTGAGATACCAAACCTTAGTTACTAAATAACTAGAAAACAATAGAATGGCCAGGTTAAAATAATCCCTCCTTGACAGAACAATTCCCCCTGCTTGCAAGCAGGTCCAAAGATCAGAGAAGACCTTGCTAGCTTGGCAGAAGAGGTCCAAAGAGTAGTTTTTAGGGTTTAAAGTGTAACACAGTATGGTAATGTAATGATTCTTATAGGCTGTATATAAATGCTATAGGATTTGTATCTTGTTTTAGATTGGTTAGTGAAAATTAGAATATTCAACACAGAAGAAGATTTATTGTATTGTAATGGGAACCTTGCTCTCTTAGCTCTCTGTAGTCTCTCTCAGCTCTCTCTTTTGCCACTTTCTTAGCTCTCTGTGCTCTTAGCTCTCTTAACTCTCTTAGCTCTCTCTCTTACTACCCTCTTAGCCCTTTCTTTTACCCCTTGCTCTATTACTCCTTACTCTCTTACTGCCCTGCTCCGAGCTGCAGCTGGCAGCTCCAGGCAGGACCCTTTCACCCACGCCATTTTGCAATAAACCACAACTTCCAAGACCTGGCTTGAGAGATCTCTCTGTCTGTCCTGACCATCCTGCCAACAGTCTCCTACAGTAGGCTTTTACTTTAATAGGCTTATGTTAAAGTCTGCTATAGCATACTTATAAACTGAATTAGATATGGATGGATTACAAGGTGGCTGGAAAACTGACTTAATCGCTAGGCTGAAAAAGTCACTGGTTTGAAGTTCAGGTAGCCACTAGTGTAGCTCTTCTGGAGTTGATCATGGCTAACTGTCCTGGTTTAAAGGGACAGTATTGCAAGAAAAAGGAAAAGGCGAGAGCTTTTTCTTTCAAGAAATGGATAGTGAAAATCCC
>PYHW01010375.1:3853478-3872658 GCA_013186435.1 Turdus rufiventris | reverse complement strand
TATCTGATCTACATGTTGTGAATTTTGCTGGTTGCCGGCGGGTGCGCCTTATAGTCCGGTGCGCCTTATGGTCGTGAAATTACTGTACATACGTTTGTAATAACCCACATAATAAAAAAAGGCAACAAATGTTTTATTGTCATTGAACTCAACATCTTTCACTTCTAGTGTCCAGAAATTTAGATGTGGTGAAACTGCATTGATGTTAAAATAAGACAATTACAGTAATTTCACGACTATAAGGTGCACCTTTTTGACTAAAATTTTGGTCCAAACCCGGAAGTGCGCCTTATATAACGTACAAAGTTGTGAAATTTGCCAACCTGGAAGTGCGAGCCCGCAACACCCCAAGCCAAGCTGAGCCCGCCCGGTGGCAGCGGGGCAGAGCCGGGCCAGGGAGAGCCTGGTGACGGCGGCCACAGTCAAGGTGCAGAGGGGAAGAAACCGGCGCCTGCCGCAGCCTGGGCGTGGGAGGGAAGAAGCCAGCGCTGGCCACAGCCTGGCACGAGCCGCGTGGTTAGGGAGGGAGCTGCCGCCAGCCCCGGCCTGACACGAGCCACGCAGGGAGGGAGGGAGGAAGCCACTGGCCCCAAACTGCCGCGAGCCATGGCTGCCCCGAGCTGCACCTCACCAGCCAGTGCCAGGAGTGAGCAGGAGTGCCAAGGCCCCGGCACGGGGAGGGTGCCTGGGGCTGTGTTTAAAGGCTACACCAATCTGTGAAAAATGTTTGCAAATTGAGCACCTGTCAGTAATTCGTTACTTTTTTGTGCGTGGCGCAGTTCCTCGCTGCAAAAAAAAAGAAAAAATTGCGCCTTATAGGTGCACCTTATATAATGCACAAAGCTGTGAAATTTGCCAACTCCCAGAGGTGTGCCTTATAATCTGGTGTGCCTTATAGTCATGAAATTACTGTAATTAACTCCTTTATTGCTCTCTAATGTATAAATTGGAATTACCTGGATTAATGAAATCCCATTAAGATTAGATTTTGAAGTTATTTCTTTATAAATTAAACACATTATTTACCAGATTCTTTCAGTACACAAAAAGAACTGAAAAGGAAACTTGGACAAAAATCTGATTTCAGGAAATGTTTAATGTAACATTGTAAAAAAGAATTAAAATATAAAATATCAATAAAGCATATGATGGCTAGAATTGCTTATGTGACCAGATTAGTAAAGCTATTTTCAGTGAGTTGACATTTGCCATGGTATCTATGATTTATTAATAATGTTGTTTAACGCAGGATAACTGCATTCCTTGAGCACTCAGACATCTTGACAATATGTGGTCTCTGCTATGTAATCACTGTAATCTGTGCTATGTAAATAAAATGGAAAGCAATCTTTGTCTCTAAATAATCCTAAAATGGAATACAGAAAAAGGACAGCAGAAAAACAGTTATAGTGCGAGGAAGTGCCTTATCTGTGGTTCCATCATATGTAAGTGAAAAGGATGAAAACAGAAGGCCAGTCTTCTGAGACTTAGACTTCTAAGTCTCCACCCAGTGGCTTGCTTGTTAGTCTAATCTGTTTTATGAACCTTTGGATCTCACCTAACTGCAATAGCCAACTGAAATTTTGCAGATCAGTTTTAAAGGCTATTTATTATACTTGTGGTTGCACAGAAAGCCTTCCATATTCATAGTACTGGGGTAATAAGGAGGCACTGATACAAAGCCTCAAAGAAAACCACATTTTTCAAAAGTCATATTCTGACACTGATTTGCTCATGAGAGTTTCAAACTTCATGTTGAGTATAAACTTACTGTGAGCTTCCACTTTCACTATATCCTGTGTGGCACGGGGTTTTGCTCTGCTTGGTAGTGTTGTTGCTTGGCTGACCTCAGAAGTATTATTTGATATATATTGCTACATTATCTCTGCTTTATTCTAAATGAGAAAGCCATGGAATTTCCCTCATTCTAATAATAAACATAGCAGTAGAAGCTAGTGTCAGGCTGGAACAAGGCCCAAGTAGATTTTCATCTGGGCAGCTGAAAGGCTGAAAGGACTTGCCTCAAAATTGACCACAAATTCAGGGACTGATGCATCAATTTGGTGTTCCCCTAAAGATAAATAGGAGTTAAAAATAACTAGAGAACAAGGGGAACTGTGAATGTTGGAAGTCCTACAAAAGGGAGAGGGAAGCTTATTTTGAGCATATGATCAGGTGGAATTCAAGACTTGAAATTTATTTGAAGGAAAGCCTTCATGTCGGCTTCTGAGAAATTTGTGCATGTTCTTTGTATCAGTTTTTAATAAAAAGGTATGAGACTTTGGAAATAATTGAAGTAATGTCTTACATTTCGTTTTCAAATGGAAACAAGATGGCTTTTCTATCAACTAACGTTTAAAGGTTTTTGTGGTTGAAGTAGATTAAAGTGTTTTGAAGTACGAGTCCCAAAGGGCAATTTCACATGAGAATACACCAAAGAAATGATTTGGGGATCTCAGAAGAAATTACTACAAGTCTCTACATCAAATTAGGGCAAATAGGAAAATGAAGAGTCAGGAGTCTTCCACGGACACATTTTTACATTGTTCATTGGAGGTGCTTCCTGTGAGTTACCACTGTACTGGGGTAGGGGAGTGAGTTTAAAAGATCATCAGAAATAAACATCATTTGGTGCTGCACCCATCAAAGTGACTGACAGCATCCCTGGGAATTCAGAGTGCTGTGGAAATTGCAGTGTAGTATGAGATAAGGAGCCTTTCAAAATCTGCGTTGCACAAGGATTGGGCTTTTTTTGCCCTTAGCCTACAGCACTTTGTCCTTCTAAAATTTTAGATTAAAAGTGATATTATATGCATTTTTAATAAGGGAAACACTGTTTTGTTTGAATGTTGTTACACAGCAGATTATCACTGGCATTACAAAACACTCCCTGTGTGATTTGTGCATTGAGCAAAAACCTGCACATCATTTCAGGAATCAGAATTTTGGAATAAGTGTGCTTCAGGCCTTGAAAACAGGCATACATATAAATGTGAGGGAAACTAAAAGGTATTATGGTCATCATTTCCCTCGTGGAAAAAAAAAACCCGCATGTGAAATGTGACTGCCAATTCAGAAAAATTGCTGTTTGACTTCTGCATACAAACACTGACATATTAATTGAATTTCTCATCAGGAAGTTGTTCCAGTCTCCTCATTCACCTGGTTATAATCCATCTGATGCAGCAGTTGCTATGGTAACAGCTGTTTCAACATTTTAACCTATATAGATATTGCTCAATATAGAATTTTGTGGTAACACAGTTAACTTGTGTAACTATTACTCCTGAGAAGAAAATTACGGTCAAAATTCAGAGGAAAGAAATTTGCAAGAATTTGTTACCGAGCCAGGGAGAGTCTGGTTGGATAAAGCAAGGCTGACACCTGCTGGCTTCTTTTGCTCAGACACAAATGGATTTTCTGCATTCGAGACACGTCCACCTTTATTTAAAATAGCCTTAAAATAGCCTAATTCCTTCTGCATTAGGAGAGTTCTGGTTTTCTAGTATCACATATTTTATCCTTTTCTTTCTGAAGGTTGTGAACAATTTTTCTATAGAGCTTGTAGCTCATATTACAGACTGTATGCATGTCCTTAGTGAAAACAAGCTTCCAATTCTTACTACCCAGATGCTTATTCATAAAGTTTGACATTTAAGACAAATTCAATGGTGCTAATTGGCTAGTTAGGCATGCTGATGGACTTGGTGTTTTGAGGGCAAATAAGGCTTTTTATATAACTTCTAAACTGCTCTGTGATTTTTTTTTAGGCAGAGAATGAAGAAATATGTAAAAAATAATCTCATCCAGGTAGAGCTAGTGTCTTACTAAGAACCATGCATATGGTCAGTGCTTAAAAATCCATGAATAAATCCAGCAATAGGACATGCATAAATACTGTATGATGTCTATTCTCCTGACACTACCAAGGGCACAGCAAAATCATGGGGAAACTGCAGGTGCACTGCAGCGCTGGTAATTCCTGAAAGCGTTGCGCCTGTCAGCTCTCAAGGGCAGGCAGAAAGTCTCAGTGTCATGGGAAGGATTTCTTCAATGACAAGTAGTTTGTACGTGTCCTTTGTGGGGGTATAGCATAAACTCCCTCTGTTTAGTTTGGTAGCTAATGTGAGAGAAAGAGAGCAGAGCTTTAACTGCCCTCCCTTCTGCTCCACTTTCCTTTGAAAAGTGTTCTGCTGCTGGCATTATTAACTCTGAAACTCCCTATACAGCTGTGGACTGCAAGGACTGGCTCTCCTATGCAACTGTGGAAGAGGCACAAAGGTTTCCTTGTGACCACTCATTCTTTTTGTGTCCCCACAAAAGGCCAGTCACAATGTAGTATGCTGTTAATAGCTGAAGCACAAGATGTGGTAATGTTAATGAAGCCTGAGCAGCTGACGCTAAGGTTTGGGGGAAACTGGGGCCTAAATGACTGTGCTTTATCTTTCTTATTGAGTCACTGCCACATGACTCTTTTGGCTTAATCCTTTCACAGCATTTTATGCAGAGGCACTACATTCAGATGTTTAAACACAAATTCATTATATACCATGTATGCTCTGATGTCCTTGTGTGTGAATATGACTTTGTTATTACTCTGTCCTCAAGTATAGTTTTCACCTGCCCATGTGAATGCTGAGGTATTTTGGCAAAGTGCTTCATTGTGGAGCTGTACTTCCCAATCCTTGAGCTGACATTATGCTCTTCTCATTAGCATGTATGAAAACGTACTTTTTTGGTTTAATAAGGAGCCATTAAGAACCTGTGAAATATCAATGTGGAAGCAAAGAAACTGAGCATCATTGAAACTAGAGATGCAGTAGAGATGCAAAGAGCTCTGGCTTTTCAAAGAGAGGAAAGGAGAGAGGGGGGAGGCTAAGGGTGTGCATGCCATGAATGTCCCTTCTGTTTGTTAGCTCTACAGCAGAGTCAAAGAAGCTCCTATCTGTGACAGGCAGACCTGACAGACATTGTTTTTTCTATTTTCATTCCTGCCTCATCTTCTATTTGACGTTCTTAGATCCCAGTGTCAGGATAGTGTGGTACTTAGTAAGTGGTCTCACAAGTACTGTTCTTCTATGGCTCAGAAGTCCATGATGCAGCTACTACAGGTAATTCATATTTTCCTGTCAGGGACGCTGAGATCAAAGTGAAAGGTGAGATTTTTTTTTTTTTTTTTTCTTTTTTTTTTTTTTGTTAGGATTCAGGAAAGCCAGTGTGAATATTTGAACATATTTCTAGGTGCAAAATATGTGGCTCTTCATATAGTTCCTAATTTGTGTACTTTTCTGTGACCACTTGCAGAGTAGAGGCAATGGTAGTGGTACTGATTGATGCTATAGATACTGTGAAAAGAAAGGTAAAGTCAGTTCTTTTGGTGCTGTGCAAAATCCCAATAGGTTAATCATCTGACATTGCAGAACTGTATCATTTTAGGAAACCCAAAAACCTGACCATGTTGATTTTTATCTCCTGGCAAAGAATTTCTGTTTGCTACATGATACATGCTGTGAGCCTCTATGTCTGTGTCTCTTGAAATGGGGAGCTACTCTAAAGCATCTGGGATGACAAGAACCACAGCAGATTATTGTTTTTAGAGAACTGTGTAGCCTATGAGGCTAATGTGGTGTAACATCACTGAAGTTGTAGTTCTCATTGCAAGGATTCATACACAGCAAGGAATTAATGTGTTGGGAAGCATGTCCATCACCAGACAAAAAAAAAAAAAGGATGTCCCAGTTCTCACTTTCTAGTGTAAGTAAGTTTCCTAAATCCCTGAGATGCTCTTGAAAACCTCACCCTCAAGTCATGCCCAACCCACCCACGCCTCAGTGAAAAGCGTCTCTGGAGGCCAATTTCCTGAGAAAGTCTCTATGTAACCAAGCATAAAACTGGGGCATCACTAAAGACAGAGGAGCATATGGAAGTTCTCTAGTTCCAAGTTTCTGCAGCATTTCTTCGGCTCAGAGACCCTTGTGAATCATGCTAGAATAGGCAGAAGAAATTCATCCAGCACTGTATTCTGCATTTGCACATCCATGTGCAAATTCTGCCTTCCTTCAGAGAAGGAAAATATTTTGAGGCAAGCATCACAAATGCTGATAATTTTCAGTTACTTGCAGTGAAGTAGCCATCAAGTTATTGTCTAGAAGGTTTCCTGACCCCAGAGTGGCAGAGTTTGTGAGTAAACTCTGTCTTGTCCAAGTCACTGCTCAGAGGGTCAGCTGGAGCAGGTTGCTAAGGCTGTGTCCAGCTGAGTTTTGAGCAGCTCCAAGGATGGAGATTTCACAGCCTCTCTACTCCAATATTCAACAGTTTTTATCATTTTAAAAAATTCTTTACTTGTGCTAAAAGTACAATCTCTTTTATTTCGGTTTGTGCCCCATTTGCTCTTACCTTGTCACTGGGTAGTACAGAAAAGAGTCTTCTTTACGCATTCCTATCAGGTAGGTATGCACAGTGATGACATCCCAGTGGGCTGTCTCTTCTCCAGGCTGTGCAGCCCCCATGCTAAAGAACAGAATAAAGACGGCAGACTGAGAACTCATGACATCTGAAATAGTTCTGGAGCTGACAACTTTGAGCAAATCACAGTGAAATTCTGTGTCCTGTCCCTAGAGTAGAAGCACAGAAATCACGACCTTGTAGGAAGAGAGGTAAAAGTAGCTTCAAGATACTTCTGAGCTCCTTTAACCTTGAATTGCCCTGGGGTCTGGTGAAAGCTCTAGTGTAATCTGTTCAGTTCAAACTGTGGTTCCTCTTCAGTGTCCTATGGGAATGTGAAATAGGATTGCATGGAATAGAAATGCCATGGCTCGAATATCCGTAATGCTGTTTCTTTTGTCCCCCCTCAAAGCTGTAGCACGCTCCTTTTACCAGACCTTGAGAAAGGATGTTAGGAACAAAGCTTATTTGGTTCTTTCATAGCGCCTCTTCTAAAGAAACCTTACTCGGTGTGAAGAGTTTTTAGGACCCCTTTAGGTCTCCGCACTGCTTTTGCATGGAACAGAGTGATGATGAGGATTTTCTGTTTAATCTCTCTAGGTCTTAGGTATAAGACGCTGGAGACTTGTCCCCCAATTGTAATCTCTTTGTGTTGGTGTAGGATTTTGAGTTGGGTTTGGACTTTGTTCCAGGCTTTTGACCTAGCAGAAGGGGTGCCATTTTCCCCCTGTGTTTTCCTGCAGTGCTGGAGAGTAAATAATTAGGACAAGTAATTCAAAACCACAACACATGACTCTGCTCTGTTCATTTTACTTCTTGGGCGTGGGAACGTCAGTGGGCCAGCAGATGACTCCTGTTTGTTAGGGTGACTTTCAGATGTGAGGACACCTTCCAGAACAGTTACCACAATGACAATGAAAGTCCAGACTTCTGGAAAATTCTTTTTAGAAGCTCTTGACAGGGAGCTCCTAAATATTTCCTTCTTCACACTCCTCATACCGAGCTAGAGATGCATCTCATTGACCCGGTAATTTTGATGCAGGTCATCTGGGTGGCTGCCAAGTTAAAGACTGGTAAGAGGTTGCTTCTTCTGATTGGGAGACTTTTTGGTCTTTTTGCCAACTGACTATTCCTAAAGTTGACTTATTTTAAATAGAACAGCCCAATATAAAAGCCCTTTAAAATTTTATAAAGTGATACACTTTAGTACCTGGAGTTTGCTTGTAAGAAAACTAATTAAAGATGAGTATACAGGTAGTGTGAAAATTGAGGTTTTTCCTTGACCTGGTGACATGTTACACTTTCACACAGCTATTCAATATTTGTCAATATTCTCATTGTTATTCAGATTGCATGTCCTACTCATGGATCCCTGCAGCAGTTAAAATGGTGATTGCTGGATTATAGCGCCTTTTATCATCATAACTGAATTTTGTACCTTTATTTAATTCGAAAACTTTTATGCTTCATTAATGTATGGTAGACTGGATATAAGATAGATGATGAGATTTAAGTGAGCTTGTGTCTCTTGATCTTTTCATCTCTATGCATATGCATAGGATAAAAATATGGTCTTGAGGCCAATAAAAATTGGAAAGATAATGCAGAGTAAAAGAATTTTTGAAATTATTGATTTGAATATTGTGGAAGGAAAATATTTGTAAACAAAACTATTAGAGAAATCCAATGTTTTCAAAAAACCAATAAACATTGATAACAAAAGAGAAATAATTGGTAGTACATCAGTTTGGGAGTTCAGATTGTGATCTTGCAACAAAAAAATTCATTAATTTCCAGTCAAATCAGAAGAAATAATTTTCTTAAGTGACATTGCAGACAGGTGTTGGTTCTCAATCTTTGAATGAATTCTCTGTTTTTCCATAAGAAAGGAGAAAAATCAAGAGTTATTTAATATCTATGTTAACTATGACCATTTTGGATTTCATTTTTATTTTTAAGCCTAAAAAATCGTGGTCAGAATGGGAGAATCTGTAAATACAAGGGGAAATATTTCATCTCTGCAAATCAGAGACGATAAGTGCTGTCTCATTTCTCCATCATAATTATAAGCTACACTAAAGATTATCAAACTGAAATTATGTTACCTGTCTGAAAAATTATCAGAACTATCATACAGGAAAATAAAATTATTTTGCATCTTTCCTCACTAAAAATTTTCACTAGATGGTAATGATTTGGAAGGTAAGCTTTATTCATGTTATTTCTCCTTTATCAAATCTCATGTTTTAGCTTTTGTACCTCTAAGTCTTGGTGTGAAATCAAGTGACCCTTCTGCACTTTAACAAAGTCTCCAGTGGACAGTGGCTAGCATGAATTTAGTGGCTAGACCACTTCTAATCCAAGGTAATATAGCAGTTAGAGAAAAAGGTTTTGAAACAAGTCACTTAGTATCCCTGAAATAATGCTTTGTTTTCCTAAAAGTAAGCAGGCTAACCTTCAACCCCACCAGCCAATATCTGCTGAAACACACATACATATTTCTAGCTGCCTTTTCCTTTCCTTGCTTTATCTGCTATGTTCATGGAGGAAAATGTGTGGGCTGACTGGCAGGCTGAGAGAATCTGCCTATGGCTAAAGAACCTCCTCCTGTCACCCAGGTGTTTACAAAGAGGAGCCTTGTCCTCTCACTGACTGTCTGCCTTGCTCATTGTTGCATATTGTTGCAATACTCCTTCCCATCACAGTGAAAGTGTCTTGTGTCAAATGCCAAATTAAATGTGTACAGATCAGGCAGGTTTAACAGTTTATTGCAGTGCATTGTCAATTTGATCAACACAAGTCAGTCAGATAAACCAGATTTTTCTAAAAGATCAGGCTTTGCCACTTCTACAGTCTACTGATTTTTTTTCAAGTCATACCCTAAGAATCTGTTTTAAAATTCAAGAAGTGAAGATGATTCCTCATTTAATTTGTCCTCTCCCAGTGAGCTGGTGTATAGTAGACAGCTGGCAGACCTGCAAGGAATTGCTTCAGTGCTCTCATTCTGATTTTTTTAGGCTTTTCTCAGAGATACTAGGACAGTCTTCGTTTCCAGTTTATTCTTTTGGGGTTTTGTATTGAGCTCATGACCAAAGCACCAGAGTGACATGCAGAAGAGCACGGAGCAGCATGAGGAACAGCTGGTGTATATTTATCTCTCACCCTCTCCTCAGGGGGCGAGTGTGCTCAGCTGAATATTTTCCTCTGGAATTACTTTAAATACTGTGCTAATAAGAGACAATCGAGGGTAGAAGAAATGTGCTTGTTGTTCAGTGTATAAATAGTGATTCTTGTTGTGTCCCTATTTCCTTGTGTAGCCCAAGCACTGAGCAAGGCTCCCGAACCTGTCTGCTTCACAGGCAGGCTTTTCTCTTTGTAAGGATTGTTTCATGGATGTTCTCTTTCTGCTGCTTTTGGGAGAGAAGGATGTTGTTTGTTTGGGGTTTGTTTTACTAGAATACTATGAAGGAGAGCTGAAAAAAATGGGATTTCTCTGTCTCCAAATCCATAGATGTCTGTTTTTCGGAGGAAAGTGGATGCTCCTAAATACAGGGAAATAGCACTGCTGTTTCAGTGAAGTCAATGACAATTAGGCTTATCTGTAGTAAAACCTCTGTGTCTGGAACAAGATGAAAATTTGACAGTTGGCACCAGTGAGAATTATCCTTTTGGAAATGAATGTTGGAGACATTATGAATTGGCACCAGTGAGAATTATCCTTTTGGAAATGAATGTTGGAGACATTATGAATTGTCTATGCATCCTGTTTGGAGCAATAGGAATTGACCAGAATGACGTTACTTTCATTTTATTCTCTGTTACTTCTTTCTGTCAAAGGTATTTTCTTAGCTAAACCTTGTCTTTAATCAGGGAAAAATTTATTCTCTTTTCCTTATATTGTACTGCTATGGCAACACAAGATGAAATGGCATTCTGAGCTGGCTATCACAAAACTGCTTCCCCCATTGTGTCCAGTGATCAGCCTCCGTTAAGGGCTGTGCACTCCCCTGAGTGCAGGGTCTGGTGCTTCTGCTCCCTTGAGCGATGCTGGCTTAGCTCTGCGGAAGAGTCTGTGATGAGTCAGAATAACACTGTGGACATTTTGACACGTTTATACTTCCACAGGTACTGGGGCACATCAAGGACCTGTTAGTCTACAGTAGCAGCATGCAACACACAGCAAATCATCTCCAGGAGCAGTGTCACTCCTCACACATGAAGGCTCCTGGCTCACAGGGGCTGGGTGTTACACTGACCACTTTGAGTATGAGCAGCAAATCCCCCTGTGACAGCTGAGGCTTCACAGCTCAGCACTTACCTACAACTTTGGTCAAGACAGTGCAGTCTGATGAAAGCTGTGCTGCTGCAGACACGCTCCCGTCGATGCCAGCGATGGGCAGGTTATGCCTACCTGAGCTGCAGTCCAGCCTCTGTGTTGATTTATCCCTGAAAACTTCTGTTTTCCCAATGTCCTCCCTTTCCAGAGGAGGCCTGTTGTGCAGCACTGAGCCCGCAAAGCCTGGCCTAATTTTACTTACTCCTCAATGGATATTCTAGTAACCTGGTGTTTCTATTCTGGAAGGGTAATAATGATTCTTTCTGGAGTGAAACTTTACCTGTAGCAGAATAATTACAGTGAATTATCTGGGGGTATGATTCCAAGGCAGCAGTTCCCAGGCACTTGCTTTGAAGTATGTACCTCTGCAAATGTGAGAAGGACGATTTCTGACAATCTGCTATTGATTACAGAAAATTGTTTAGTTCTAGTTTCACCCTCAAACATTTGTCTCTCTGCTGCCTTGTTTTGGAAGATGAAGCTTCTCAGAAACTGAACAGTAGGTCTTATTGATATCAACTCTATTTTACCTAACAGCTCATTTACCTCTTTCCTCTCTGCCTGCCTCCCTCCCTTTTCTTTCCATGCTGCTACTGGCAAGCTAATTAGGCTGCTCCCTCAAGAAAAATTCATCCAAGGCTGTAATAGCCATATCAGATGGAAGCTAGGATAAAACTCTCTGCAGTATAGCCTTATAAGTGCCTCTCAGCTTCCCACAATGTTTCCCCTGCCCGCTTTTGCTTTGCAGTGAGAATTCTCTCATCATGCGTTCTATGGAAGTGTAAGTTAAATTAATTAAAAGAAATTATAATGTGTGTTTCCTGAAATATCCTCCTTGATTTCCTTTTATCCCACTTATTTATACATTATGGGTGCTGAATCTCAAGCTTTGTCCAAAAAGCCCATATTGTATATTTCACTATCTTTCCTTTTATAAATCCTTAACCTTGTGTTAGACTAATATATTAAAATTCTTCAGACATGGAGAAGCAATGTTCATAATCTCCAGTTCATTATCTTAATTAGATCTGTCTTATATTATCCCACGAGTTTATTCTTGTTACTTTAAAGGTGATCAGTCTTAGAAGGGAATGTGAGCAGAATTTAGTGAATTCTATTGTGGCAACATTTCTCTGATCTGGCTTTGAATCTTTCAGGTGTAATAATGATAGTGCTGCTGGTGCCGTTAATTAAAAACTGCATTTGAATGGTATGAATATTCATTTTGGAGAATGAACACAGAATTAACTCAGGGGGGTAAAATGTCTTTAATGGCCCAAGGATGTGAAGTGAACCTGGCTCCCCATTAAAACACAAATGAATCATTAAAAATGATAGAAATTCAAAATCCTCCCACCCTGCAAACTATTAGTAAAGTATTGCCCAGGTCGAGCCTGTCTCCTGAGGTGGCAATAGACATTAATGTTCATCCTTCAGTAACAAATTATATGACATATACTTGACATACAGCTCTGTCCAGGAGCTAATACCTGATGCTAAATCTCTGTTAAATAATTTAGAAGGGCTATTGCTTATTTAAAATTCTCAGGTTAAAGTGCTGTATCTGTAAGATCCAGGTTACTTTTAATAGCTTTCTGTGGAAGGTCAAAATTGCTTTCCCAGAAAATGATTGTGACATCCAAGATGCTGTTGGGGAAGATACAGACAAGAAGAAGTGCCTGAGACCTTTGATAATGAAACTCTCTATACCCAAATTCTCTCTCTGCCAAAATACAGGACTTTAATATTCTAGGCAGGAATGTTAAAAATGTGTCTTTGTGATGTGAGTAGCACCACTGAAAATATTAAAGTGATGTCTGGTTTTTTATTTTTATTTTTCTGAATTTATTTGTTGTCATTTTTATCTGAACAAAAGAAACATCAAATAATGAATACCTTTTTTAAAAGCTTATCTGGTACTGCAGGATGTTTAAAAAAATGAGACCACAAACTAGAGATAAAGCCTCTTTGGTGTAGGACCGTTATGTGAAGTTTAATGGGCATTTGGCAGGGAATATTTTGCTGGCTGTTAGCTAGTTGCCAAGGGGATTTACAGGATGCATGTTCTAGAATAAAATGCTCTGTGAATAAACTGGGGTCAGTTAAGGTAATTTGCATGGTGCTTTTGACTGGAGCACCAGGGTCTGGGCTTGCTGTGCAGAGATTAGTGCACTGATGTGTGCCCTCTCCTTTCTCACTCTGCAGTTAAGTCCTTCTTAAGACACTTCTCAGTTGAGGTCTGCACTAGATATCTGCTTGGGAGAGCCCAAATCAGCTCTTCATGTATCCCATGCAAGACAGAATTTGGCCTTCCCTTGTTCAAGAGAGAAAAAGAAATGTTTTGTCTTAGGGATTCAAGCTGTATCATGAAATAAAAGGATGGAGGTTTCACAGTGAAAACCCCTTCCTCCTGTGCTTCCAAACGAGGATAGATAAAAGCAAAGGATTCTGCTGACCCCTGTGTTTTCTTGCTTGTCGTGAAGAGGAGATGTAGTAAGCTTTTCTCTGGGGAGGATGTAACAGGGACATGGAGAGTATGTGATTAAAATTCGTTGTACAGTGGGGATCTCCCTATTAAACTGCTCCTCTTCCACCCAGTGGTAGTAGAAGGGAGGTCTGTCCTTGGCCGTGACATTGTTTGTGCTCAAGAGGGCATCTTTTTGCTGGTCCTTTGTGGGAACGGAACTATAATTTGTAAATAAAATCATAGGAGTAAATAAAGAAAATACTAAAAGGTAACAAAAACCTATTACCAATATTTAATTTGATTTTTATTAGCAGTGTTATTTTTGTATATAAAGCTGAAGAAATATGATAGAAAATTTAGGGTCACTGTATCTGCATACAGCACACATACATAAAAGCCAAAAATATCCTTATTTGGCTTGTGGGGCACATTTAAGGTTCTTAATTATTGATGTCTTGTATCACTGAAGATTCTAAAGGGAGTGTATGCTTGGTGGGTCTGATGTGGGGGCCACAGTGGATATACTGCCTCCAGAACTACAACTAGTTATTCAGTCTGGATTGTCTTTGACATTTTTATACTTACACAGAGAATCTATCAGTGTGTCAAGACACTCAGCCTTTTCTGAAATCAGATTTTTTAACATCTAAATAGTAGCAGAGAGTCACTTAAGAAAATCTCAACCACAGCACATCACTGCAAATATGCCACTTGCAAACTCTATTGAACAGAGTAGCATGAAGTCTTAATTTGGGCTGCTAATTAGACTTGAGAAGGAGGCTGTGGCTGGACAGCAGCTGTGAGAAGAAAGAATGAATAAACTCAGAGTTTTGTTTCATCGTATCATGTTTTTCACCCTTGTTTAACTATCTGGCAATTATTATGCATAGGCTTGTGTTGTTCTTTAAAATTTATCCGGCAAGTGAGAAACTACAGATAATGAGAAGCTGATGTTTCTTTCCTCCCCCATGGTTTCATCCCACTGTGAAGGCCAAGCTTAAGGTGAGGAGTACCTGGCCTTGCATTAGTACCAGATGTTTTCCCTGGTATTTCTTTGGAGGAGCAAAATCATATTAATTTATTCGTGGAATGTCATAGTGCTCAGTTTTGAGGAGGAACATGTGCTTGCCTTTTGTACCCTGCTTCTGCTTTGTATATTTTTGTAGAGTCCATGTGTCTAGTGCCTGATAGCTAATCCCAAGGATAGTGCGATTTAATAAGAGGAAAGAAGGATATGGCTGCATCCTGCCCATTATACCCTTAGGAAAGAGATTTTTGCTTGCTGTCAGATGTCATTGATGGTGCATTTGGCTTCCTTTCATCAAGTGACAATTGCAGTTTTAGGAGTACAGTACAGAGAGCCACTTTAAACCCAAACATCTCAATTCACAAGTAAGGGAAGGAAAAAAAGTTGTGCAGCTGGAGGATGCTATTTCTTCTTGACAACTGTCATTGAAAAGGCATGTGAACGCTCTAGAAGTCAGGTGTCATAAATGCTCCATCCAGAGTTTCTCATGTGCCTGGAAATAGCATAGTGTTGGAAGTTTCTGAACATATTAGAAGTCTCCAGACAAGCTTGCCTTGGAATTTGCTATGTTGAAATTTTAGGGAACGAGGAATTAATATAAGTGAGATCTATAGCAAAATCTCCATGTTCTACCACAGTCACAGAGCCTTTTTATGTTTCTTGCATGAATATATTTGACTTTGGTAGGAAGAATCTTCATGACAAATTCTCTGCCCTTTCCTCGGTTCTTCAAATCTTTAGAGGTATCCACAAGGGGACATCTGCACATTTTAAGGGCAGATGCACACATGCAGTGGTGGTCATGAGGAGAAAGCACTATTCCAATATATGAAGAGGCTTGACATAAGGAAAATATTATATAGTGTGCCTACTGTATACTCTATCAGCAGCTTTCAAACATTTTTCTTTTATGCCATTCTCTTTTCTTCCCCTTCTTCACTGGGGACAGATGTCATCACTGGGATAGAAAAAAAGAAGAATGCTGAAGCCATGAAGAATATCTGTGTCTTTTCACTTGATCTACACTCCTGTCTTCTTCTAACAGGTCCTTGTTTGGAGGAGGGCATTGCTTGAGAAAGCTGCTGTGTGCAAGTTGTCTGGGAGCTTTGGCTATATGCAGGATCCCAAGTCCCCACTGTGTGGTACATTAGGTACCCCAGATTGCCTATGGAGTTGTTCCCAAGTTTGCACAAAGTTTGGTCTCCTGGAAGTACACAGGTGCTGAGTTGTAGTCATTTTGCCCTCTCTTTCTGCAATGTATTCAATGTGATCTGTGCTTGACAGCAGCTGCACTACCTATGTATAGGGGCACTTAGTATGAGTCACCATAAAAACCATGAACTTGAGAATTGTTTAGGTTTGATGCCTGGTGACAGCTGGGACAAGGAAAGGGTGAGATTTGAATCTGCTCTCTTTGGCCTTGGACTCTGGTGTTAACATACAGGTTTTCTGTAATGTTCTGTTCCTTTTCAGTTGTCACTGGCTAGCTTTCTCTGCGTATCATTTCTGTCAACTATTGAAATCAGAGTGTCTCTTCCTATTCCAGCTGGCAGTTGCCAAAGCTATGTGAAACAGAACTGGATACACAGAAGAACACTTTCATTTGTTTTTATGTCAAGTGAAGATGTAACACTAGAAACCTAGGGGTGTTTATTGATGCAGGGACACCAGGAACTGAATGCTGGAATTCTGCTCAAAGGAAGCAAGACAGATGGGAAGAGAAAAAAAATCCGCACCTGTCAAGTGTGACTCATCGCAGGTGAGTCTAAAGAATAAAAGTAGCATCTCCTTCCAGTATATTAGTGTCTCTGCACAAGAAATCCTTTGATAACAAATGCTTGTTGTTAATTTAATTTTTTAAATTAAGATGGTGAAAAAGTTACATATAGCCTCTCTGCACTGAGTTAATACCAGATTTTAAGAGGTAAGGAGCAATGGACACCACTACACCAGTCTCCCTTCTGTACTTGTGACCATAGGAGATTGAAAGAGTTAAGATCAAGGCCACCAAGGAGAGTGGAAGTACCCACAACATCTTACTAATTTTGCATTGCAATTGTCAAGTAAGTCCATGAATATTGTGGTTCCCTGGAGCAATCATCTGCACAATAGCCTCCTAAAGAAAACTTGTGATTTCCCTTCATGTCTCACCAGCTGATGACTGGTTCATGATTGCACATGGAAACTTCCTTTTGATATTTCCAAGGGCTGTTCTATACCCCATAAATCTTAATATATTTGTAATGATTGAAAATCTATTGCATATAGATTCAAGCATAAGATTTGTTTCCCAATTTGTATGAGCTACAAAAAAATACTCTGACCACTTGGCTGCATGTCTAGTCTTACAATTTTCTGTGACACATTTGTATTGTATGTTAAACAAAAATGTGACTTTTAAGATGAAAGCACGGTTTGATTTTTAAATGAGTAACAGTGATAGGAAGAAAGGGATACACTGTTGTCAGCCTTTTGGATATAATAAGAGGCTACATTTGTATTATTTCCTGGACTTGTATTTCATTTCAGTTATTTTCCAAATGAATACATTGCATAGTATGCTCTTTCCCCTTTTCATTACCATCGTTTTCATGCAAAGGTAGTTATAGAAACTTAATGATTCTGTTATTTGAACCTTTTTAATAATCCCTGTGTTTGGAATGACCTCTATTTCACCTCTTCCCTAAGGTTACTGAGGTTGAGACTAGGAGTTACTTTCAAATCAAATTACTCACCAAAGAAAAGGGCAATATAATTTAGATAGTTATTGTCACAATTACAGATATTATAAAAAGGATGAGGAAAAAAAAAAAGAAAAGTAAGTCTGAAACCACACTAGTTTTCCACCACAAAGCAGAGAAAATAATAATTGTTGCATGTGAGTCTGATTCAAAATTCACTGAAAAACAGGGATCCCTGCATACAAGTTTATTTGAGTTTCAGACACCATTAAATCAGGCTTAGTTCTAGATTTGAGGTAAAAATTCCCTGTCTAAACTATTGGTAATCACTGACAATATGTTCTTTAAAAGTTGTATCATTTTGGAAGATGTATAAATGTGGTTGGTCATGTGCACTTGAAATATTTTGGGAATGTTTATTTATAAGACTCTTTGTATTCAAACAAGTGGAGAAGAATAGATCCCTCACATTAGGATTCAAGGTGCTGGCTGGTGATATGGATTGAAATTGCCTGTACACTGCTTGGGATCCACAATCCATGTGGGAAAACTGGTATGTGGAAAGTACTTATAAAAACCCAAATATTTGTGTCCAGAAGGAAAATTTGTTACCACACAGTTTGACTGAACAGACTCTGCCCACCAAACAACTCTCATGTTTAAAGACATGACTGAGTGGTCTGTAATACTTTACAGACGTCTGAGATAATCAACCAAGATCACCAAATAATAAAAGTAAAGATTAAAGATCCAGTACTTTCATTAAGACTTGTATGTGTGCACTGAGCATTTTAAATGGTAAATACACTTCCTTCACATGCCCTATACTTTCTATAATATTTGTTTTCCTCCAGTGGGCAGGGAGATCGCATGAGAGACTCATGGGAAGTGCACAAAGAACAAATATAGGCAAAGGATTTACCTGCAAAGAAATTGTAGAGAGCAGGGTTGCTATATTTACTCACACTCTCCAATCTTCATCTGAATAAATAAAGTGGTGTCATGGGGCATGCTGCAATACTCTTAATGAGTATTATATTCATTCAGCCTAAGAAGCTTCAACAGATATAGTTTGCCTGTCAAATGGATTTAAAATTGTATTGTCTCTGTCTTGCTTTCTGCACTGATTGTTTTTGTATTGCTGCTCCATGCCTCAATAGACACTTTGATTGGTCTGTTTCTGTCACTTTGTTCACATGAGTCGCCCCATAATACGAAACTCTTTGTTTTAGTACAAAACCTCAACAGGTGCTTCTATGAAGATTATTAACTTAGGGGTATGGTGGCCAAAATTATATTTTGCTTTCTATTATTTTTGTTGTTTTTTGGTTTTGTTTGTTTGGTTGGTTTTTTTGTTTTGTTTTTTGTTTTGGTTTGGTTTGGTTTTTTTCTGTGTACAGTATATGGTAGACAACAATCCACTTAGTTCAAGATCTCAGCTTAGTGACAGAACTCTTTCAGAAGGGATGTTGTGCCTACAGCTGCAGACATTGCCACGGATTTGATTACCAAGCTGCACACAGGTATAATAATAAACCTTGGCTATCCTTGGCTTAGCTTTTATTTTAAATTAATAAGATCTGAATCCTAACTTTCACCACAGAGTATGACTGCAATTTAACAAGCCTTTAAAGCATGTATTCCATCTCAAATACATTACATTAAGAATGAATTATTTAATCCTGACACAATGATTGGGTATATAGACTATACTAAAGCATTGTGTATTGTTAAAAAACTCCAATGTCTTTGGAGAACACTGCTCCGAGGAAGCCAACTTGGGTGCCAAAAGCATCACAATCATCCTAATAAAACGGTCTTTCTAAGATTAAATTCCCTTCAGCAAGTGAGTTGAAACTTGTAAATATTATAGTCAGGATGAGAATTATCAGTCTGACTCCAGTATTTATACCTTAGGTATATACCTTAAGGTGTACCTTAGGTGTCACCCTGGACTTTTGCCCTTTTTTTAAAAGAAGACCAAATTTCACTTTTAATGTATCAGAATACACTGGTTTATTGTGCCAGGCCGTGGATGTGGGCTTTTAAATATATACAATATAAGAAACCTAACAGAAGCCTAACTCCTTCCTTAAAGAAAAGTGACAATAAATAAACAAATAAATAAAGAATGCCATACACTGAAATGGAAGCATAAACTAGAGAACATATACAGTAGTTTCATGAATATAAGCCGCACGGAGTATAAGCCGCATTGCCGGTGT